>VDFB02054151.1:0-10545 GCA_007258455.2 Sequoia sempervirens | reverse complement strand
AAGATAATGGTAATGCGTCGTTAAAATGATAATAAGGAACTGATAGAATGATAATGATAATGAAATATGGAATGATGGAATGATAATGGATGCAATAATGAAAAAACGAAACTAAAATGAAATGATAATGAAAATGTAAGGATGATAAAGTGATATGAAAATGAAAAGAAATGATAATTAAATAGTAATAATAAATGCAATATGAAATGATAATAAGGGTGAAATAAATTGTGACCCAAAATATTGATGAAAACGATAATGGAGATGCAAATAACATGAGATGCTAGTGGATGCATTAAGGAAACTAATATGAAATGATATGGAATGCAGCTAATAAGATGATACTGGTTTTGAAATGATGAAACGATAATGCTACTGATGATGAAATGAAATGAAGATGAAATGTAATGGTGATGATACAAATGTTTGTATTATCCTCCACAAACAGTCGAGAATGACAGCCATTGACCCTTCAAAAACTTGTGATGCAAGATCCAGTATGCAACTATGTATAATGATCTAAAATGAAATGCAGCTAAATGAAACCAATCATTTTGTTGAGCCGTTTAGTGAGCCTGCATAAATCATCATAGAGCGTTTGAAAATGTTGGAAGTATGTACAAGCATCAAAGGGGAAATTAGCACCAATGATGACCGGAGTACAACTTTCATATTTTTTGATATAGCAAGTGAACACAAGCATCTAGGTATAATTGAACCGAGATGACCTAAGCATTTCTTGCATAAACAGACAAAGACTAACCACCATCTGATGCAAATTTGGAATTGTCATCAATGATAAATCATCACATCTCGCGACATATTTGCAACCGATAAATGATTAACCTCCAGACAACAGACAAAGAAAAATCATCCTCTTTCCTTGCCACTCTAGTTCAGTACATCATCGAGTGTGCTCTAGAGAAATGATATCGAAAAATTAAACAACCATTTTTCAAAAATGAAATACTGTGATTCCAAACATTATTTAGATTAGAGATCATCCAGATATGAGTCATGATAAGGTACGCAACTGAAAGCTATTGCGATATGGATAAATGGTTGGATGTTTTGTTTTGAGTTGGTTGTTTTGTTTTGTGCATGGTTGGCTTTGATATCATTGTCTTACTGTTGAAAGTTGATTGCCCCCAGTATGCCCCACGTTTTCCCTAGGTATTGACACAACTTGTTGAAATGAATATATACAATAGTCAAGCCATGGTAAGACGTTATCGCTCGAAGCAAATGATGATAGCATGGTGCTGGTGTAACCCTAAGATGATGGAAAAGATGCATGAAAATGAAGACTGAAAAGTTAAGTGCAGAACATGAACTAATAGATGGAGAGCTACAAATAGCGTCTGTGTGCCAGATTTTCACTATTTGTTTTTATTGCGTTTTTCTTGTCAATAGATCCAAATTGCTTGCCAAGTTTTCACCCTTTCATGATCTGTTTTTTTAGGACTTGATTTTTGATACTGATTCTTTAATTTTATTTCTTTTAGGATCTTTCGATGATATCGTGACTCGATGATACTTCGCCAGACTTCGATGGATATTTCTTCGACTTTGATTTTGATATTTCTTCAAGACTTTTTCTGATTTTTATTTATTTAGGACTTCGATGAGTATTTCTTCGTGACTTCGATTTTTATATTTCACCTGACATAATATTTAAATGCATGTCAAAGACCGTTTCGGCTCAAATGGTGTCCTCTTCAAGGCGATAGTTTAGGTTCTCGAATCCATAACCGGCGATAACTGACGGTGCGGACTTAGCTAATTTGGTTTCCGACCTTCGTTTTGTTAGCTGATTATGTGGGTTCTTCGTAATGAGATCACCCACCTGAAAGGTACATGGTTTTACTTTATGGTTGTAGCTGCGAGACATCATCTGTTGATAAGCTTTCAAATGATCAGCTGCTCTTTGTCTCTTCTCATCTAGAAGTTCAAGTTCTTGGAGTCGGGAAACTCTGTATTCATCATCTGTTGTAAGGCCTTTCAATGATACTCTGAGTGAGGGAATCTCCACTTCTAAGGGCAATATGGCTTCTGCTCCATAAACAAGGGCGAATGGTGTTGCTCCTATTGGCGTGCGGACACTGGTTCTGTAGGCCCATAGAGTAGGATTGAGTTGAACGTGATAATCCTTCCCTGATGTATTCACAGTTTTTTTCAAGATTTTCAATATTGTTTAATTTGAGGCCTCTGCTTGGCCATTCCCTTGTGGATAGTAAGGTGTTGAATATCTATGTTGTATGTGAAATCTCTCACAAAGTTCATCAACATCTTGATTTTTGAATGGACGTCCATTATCTGTAATAATGGAGTTGGGAATGCCATATCGACAAATAATATAGTTAAGTATGAATGATGATATTTGTTTGCTGGTAACTTTGGTAAGAGGGACTGCCTCAATCCACTTGGTAAAATATTTTGTTGCTGTGATAATGAATTTATGCCCGTTTGATGAAGAAGGGTGAATCTTGCCCACTAGATCTAAACCCCATTAAGAAAATGGCCAGGTTGGTGTAAACGGTTGGAGTTCTTGTGCAGGAGCGTGAATGAGATTCCCATAGATCTGACACTTTGAACATGTTTTCACAAAAGTGAATGATTCCCTCTCCATTGTAGGCTAGTAGTAACCCATTCTAATCAGTTTCTTAGATAAGGTCAGTCCACTTGAATGAGTACCACAGATGCCACCATGAACTTCTTGTAAAACTTTGTCAGATTCCTCACGTTCAAGACATCGAAGTAAAGTACCATCAAGACCACAATGATAAAGGGTGTCAACGATAAGAGTGTAGCGAGTGGATTGGCAGATAAAATTATGTTTTTGGTTATGGGATAAATCGGGTGGTAAGATGTTGTCTTTGAGGTAAGCATAAATTTTTCCATACCAAGGCGAATCGGATCCTACTAAGTGGCGAATGATTTGGCTTTCAGGTGTATCATAAGCAGGTGTAAATGATTGTTCCACTAGAAATTCATAACGATTCTGAGTTTCTAGGAGCTGTAACAATGATGCAATCGTAGCCATGGCATCAGCTGCTTTATTATCAAGCCTTGGAATTTGTGTAAATTTGATGTCCACAAAGTATTTCTTGAAGTCATCCACCATCTTTTTATAAGGTAGCAGTTTTTCATCTTTAGTTTGATAGTCATTATTGATCTGAAAAATGACCAATTGTGAGTCACCATATACCTGTAACTCTATTATTCTCCATTCTAGTGCTATCTTGAGTCCAGTGATTAATGCCTCATATTCAGCTATGTTGTTGGTGCATGGGAACATTAGCTGATATGAACGAGGAATGGTGTGTCCTTGAGGGGTGACAAAAAGTATGCCTGCTCCCGATCCATGTTGAGTGAAAGAACCATCAAAATATAAGGCCCACGTTTGTTTAGATTCTGCAGTGAATACATCTACATCTGGAAATTCAATGTGCAAGGGATGATCTGCTTGTAGTGGTGCCTCTGCTAATTGATCAGCTATGATTTGTCCTTTGATGGCCTTGCAGTCAACATAGTGTATGTCAAACTCACTTAGAATCATTACCCATTTTGCTAGCCTTCCTGTCAATGAGGCCTTGCTCAACAAATACTTGAGTGGATCAATCTTCGAAACCAAATTGACTGTATGGGTCAGCATGTAATGCCGAAACTTTTGTGAAGCAAAGACTACTGCCATACAAGCCTTCTCAATAGAAGTGTAGTTGAGCTCATGACTTGTTAATGTTCTACTGATGTAGTAGATTGCATGTTCCTTCTCGGTAGTGTCTTCTTGTGCTAGCAGTGCCCCCAGAGATGTTTCTATTGCAGCAATGTATAAGATGAGTGATTTGTCTGGATCTGGTGATATGAGAACTGGCGAAGCCATTAGATATGCTTTGATTTTTTGAAAAGCCAATTCACATTTGTCATCCCACTTAAAAGGAACATTTTTATGCAGTAGATGTGTGAATGGTAAACTCTTGTCAGCCAATTATGCGATGAACCTCCATATAGATTGAAGTTGTCCTTGTAGTGATCTTAACTGACTAATGTTCTTTGGCGGGGGCATTTCCATGATTGCTTGAACTTTTGCTGGGTCTACTTCGATTCCTTTTTCTGAAACAATATACCCCAAGAGTTTTCCAGATTTAACCCCAAAAACACATTTCTTAGGGTTGAGGTGAACTTTGAATTTTTCTAATCTTGCAAATATTTTGGATACTACTTCAAGATGTCCCTCTCTGGTGTATGATTTTGCCAGTATGTCATCCACATAATCTTCCATGAAGACATGCATCATGTCATGAAAGATGGTAGTCATGGCTCTTTGGTAGGTAGCTCCAACATTTTTTAGACCGAAAGGCATGACATTCCAACAATAAGTTCCCCATGGACACATGAAAGTTGTTTTCTCTTGATCTTCGGGTGCAATCTTGATTTGGTTATATCCAGAAAAACCGTCCATTAATGAATACATGGCATGGCCAGCTGTTAGATCAACTATGGTGTCAATATTTGGTAATGGGAAATCATCCTTAGGACATGCTTTATTAAGATCTCTGAAATCTGTGCATATTCTAATAGTTTTATCTGGTTTGGATACAGGTACAATATTGGAGATCCATTTTGCATAGTCGATTGGTCTGATGAAGCCCACATCAAGAAGTTTTCTCAATTCCTCTTTAACCAACAATGCAACATGAGGGTGCATCTTTCTGAGTTTTTGCTTTACCGGTTTGACCCTTGGTTTGATAAATAAATGATGCATGATAAGATCAGGATCAAGACCAGGCATGTCAGCATAAGACCACGCAAAATTGACTTGATTTGTTTTCAGGAATTCCACAAACTCTGGTATTTCTTTCTCTGTCATAGATGTGGCTAACTGTAAAATTCTTGGTTTGTCAAAAGTTTCAAGATCAACAGCATTTGTAGGCTCAATCAGAATAGGCAATCGCTCATGGTAGTGTTCCGGGAGAGTGTCAAGAGTCCCATCATCTAGTGCCTGAAAGAGGTTTTCACCATCTGATACACTCTTTATTTTATCTTTTGCTTGATCTAATATTGCCAGATTCTGGTTTTCACCATTAGATCTTCTCTTTTTGTTTTTATTTTTGCAGCTAGGAGACTTGACACTCTCCTGATCAAAAACCCTATGTCGAAAATCATTGGTGGAACAATCATTTGCATCCTCTACGGAAAGGAAGTTTACGATAGCTTCATCACTTGGAAACATAGGTATGTTAATAGATTTCGTAAAATCCCAATCAATAAGGTCAGGATGGAGTAAAGGTAGAGGATCGTTAGGTTGTGTAAGATCGGCTATAGTTAAGGTCATGATAGAGTGGTCTGTAGGATCCGAGGTATAAGGTGGATCAATGATGATACTGTCCTCATGATAGTCTTGTTCGTTTAGATCTGATTCAGTATCACTAGAATTATAGTCGACCTGTGGTTCGGATTCTCGCAGTTGGGACCCTGAACCTTGTCCTTCAATTAGAGTTGGGGCATATTGGTGTATTACATCAACCTCTTTGTCTCTCCAGAACTCATCATTGCAAATGGTGTCCCATTCATATTCAGCAGAGTCTGTGTCAGAATTGTTGTCCAGGAAATTCTGAATTATTGTCAAACATGCCTCTTGTGAATCTGAGCTTTCTTGCAATGCAAAGATAGTGCTATGCAGTTGTTTTTCTTTGGAGTAATTTTCATAACCTAATCCAGTTTTTTCTTTTGCAGCAAGTCCGCAAAGGTGAATGGGTTCAACTACTCCTTCCTTCCTTTTTCCAATAGGTCCTTCATCATAACCCATCTTCTGCATGATTAAATATCCTTTTCCATATTTTTCTGTGGGTAATTTGACATTAGAAACTGCTTCATCTTCATCTTTATAGAGCCAATTTAGAATTTCAGTATCCTCAGGGTTTTCCATGGGAAATTTTTCTTTGATGAATCGCCCATTAAATTTTGTAATTGGCTCTATTGGCATTTGCTTTGATGCTGATGCTGCTGATATTTGATGTTCTCTAATAGATGGTTGTCCATGTGATCGAGGTGATGTAGGTAAATTGACAAGACAAAGGGAGTATTCTCCAACTCCATGATCCTTGAATTTCATCTTTTTGTCAAAGCTATTGGTCAATTGACTGATTTGTGTGTTGATCTTTAGAGAAGTACTAGTATGAGCTTCTCGATTATTAGGGACCAAAGTATCTTGACTGGCCTTTATGTTGGCACAAGTTTGAATGTTGGAATTATCAGCAGGTATTGTGATTTCTTGTCCATCGTAAGGGAACTTGAGACATTGATGGTAAGTGGATGGGACAACCTGCATTTCATGGATCCAAGGATGACCCAGCAAGATATTATATGCCAGATCATGATCCAGTACTTGACAAAAAGTATTCTTTATAACAGGGCCCACTCTGATTGGCAGCATGATTAGACCTTTGGATGCTCTTTCTTCATCATCATAAGCTTTTATGGTAATCTTTCTTCTGAAATCAATGGAGTCCTCAGAAAATCCTAAGGCTTTTACCAACTTCAAGGTACAGATGTTCAAACCAGCGCCTCCATCTATTAGAACTCGTCTGATGTGAAATTTATGAACCATGACTTCTAAGTACAAAGATGAGTTATGAGGATGGGTTATGGAAACATCATCTTTATCAGAAAATGAAAGACAAGTGGGTGAGGATAAATGTCCTACCATGGCTTGAAATTGATTCACATCCAAATCAGTAGATACATTGGTTTCAATGAGGGCTTTTTCAAGAATTTCTTTATGGGTTGGAGAAATCTTTAATAGTTCAAAAATAGAAATTTGAGCGGGGGTTTTTCGAAGTTGATTGACCAAATCATATTGATGTTGAGGTGGAGGTTCAGTGGATCTCGAGGAGGTGCCTTTTAAGACAAATTTGGCTTGTGCTCTTGTTGTTGCGTTGACTTCTCTATATTCCTCCTTCTGTTTGACTTTTATGACATTCACCCGCTCATCGTTCGCATAGAGATGGTTGATTATATGGTCATCATTGGTGTGATTCACTTCTTTGTCAGAAGACTCACCTTTTTGATAATTAGGCAAAGGATTGTGAAATGCTTGGTGGTCTGCATTGGTTTGTTGATTTCCTTCTACTGCGATGATGTCATTATCAATTAAGTCTTGAATGGCATTTTTCAAGGCTTGGCAGTTGTTGGTGCGGTGACCTTTACATCGATGGTAATCACAATAGTATGCCTCATTCCATGATGGAGGCTTTACACTGGGTTCAAAATTTCGTTGAGGCGGTAAAGTAATGACATTTTTGGCCATCAAATCTTTGAATGCGGATTCTAGGGATTGACCCAATGGAGTGAAAGTTCTTCTACTAGAGAAGAATGAAAATCTTTGCGGATTTGAATTTGAGGTGTTCCCTAAAGAATTATGATTGTTATTATTTCCCCGGTAACCCTGGTTGTTGTTTGAAGTCCCTTGATGGGAAGTGGAGTGTTGATTTGTATTGTTCCTCTGAGAAGGAGGATTATTTCCGTGATTTGCAATTGAGTTGACATTGTTGTTGCGAGTGTTTGGGGTAGTGAGGATGAATGGTTTGGTTGAAGCATGATTTGCATCCACAACACCATCATTCACCATATTTTTGTTGCGGGTCCAGAATTTGGATTTGTCCTGATTATGATGGTTGGAGGAGCTAGGATTTTCTTTGTCATGTTTTATTATGCCTTTCTTGACCAAAGCACTTTCAATGTTTAAGGCATCTTCAATCATTTTCTCAAAAGAAGAAGGAAAATGTAAGTTCAAGTGATAGCTCATTTCCAAGTTTAAATTGTTGATGAAAGTAACCATCTTTTCTTTCTCTGGAATAGGACGTGGATATCTGGAAAACATCCTTCTCCATCTCTGAAGAAATGTAACGAAAGGTTCGCCAGGTTTCTGTGCCATTTTACAAAGATCTATCATGGTGATCTGATGTTGTATGTTGTAAGTGTATTGTAATATGAATAAATTGATCAACTCTTCAAATGTCCTAACGAGAGGTGAGATTTTGGATAACCATTCCATAGAGTGTACTCCCAGACTTCTAGGAAATAATCGCATCAAGTAAGTATCTTCATAAGAAAACTCCAATGTCAAGTTTCTGAAATATCTAACGTGATCAATTGGATCCGTTTTCCCATTATAGCGATCAAATTTTGGTATTTCGCAATGCTTGGGAAAAGGAATCATGTTTAAACTTCTGTCAAAAGGGTAAGGACATATGTCCTCCAAAGTGTATTTCTTTGTGGTTGTTCCCCCTTGTAATTCTCTAACTTGTCCTTGAAGTTCCTTGAGTTGTTGGGTCAAGGCACTAAGATCTGAAAGGGGTATCTCTTCAGATTTGTTTTTCAATTTTTCAGTGTCAAAGTCATGAGGTAATTTAGCCCCTTGTTCGGCTAGATAGCGAAACTATTTTTCCTTATCTCGCTGCAAGATCTTCTCAATGGCTTTATGGAATTTTGGATCTTGTTCAGCTTCTCTAAGACGTTCTTCTTCTTGTTCTTCATCACTATCCACTTGATGGGAAGTATTTTCTTCTTTATCGTCCATGTTGTTGTTAAAAATTGGATTTTGATTTATGCTGAAAATGGGATTACTGTTTTCTCCTTCTTCTTGAATGTTCTGAATATGACTTTCTTTTTGGTTCGTATCCTTCGATTTATTGTGCTGAGATCTTGTGGAGATAGGCATATGTTTTTTTTTGAAAATTTCCTCTAAACTTAGATCACAGTTTTTGACTAGTGCAATGGTGATGATATCTTGATCTGATAAGATAAGGTAATCTTATGATATGATCAAGAAAGCTCTTAACTTATGGGTTGTAGCTTCCAAGATGATAAAGGATTTCAGAATCCTGTTGGGGAAACTTGAGCCCAAAATTTTAAAAAGCTGTTTTGAAGGGTGCACTCTAAAAAGATTTTTCTCTTTGTTTTTAAGGAGATTCTCTCAAGATCTTTGAAGAATATGATTTGGGTGTGAAGGATATTCGATGGAAGGTTGGGGTATGTTGTCAAATTCAAGAGGTTGGTTATGATTATGCCATTGTGATAGAGCTCTTCTTTGATAATAGGCTCGGGAATCTAAGGGATCTACAGCTTATTCATCAGTGAATCCTCTAACAAAATCCTGATATCTGTGAAGGAATCCTTGATAATGAAGCAAAAATTGTCTACTTTTGTACAAGAACTTCCTCTTTTGCATTGTTTTCTTGTATCCTAAGGGTTTCTTAGGTTTTTTGATTCTCTTGGAGACTGATTTCTTGGGAAACTTTGTTGACTTCCACTCCCTAAGCATGGAAGAAAGGTATTGGGAAATGTTTTCAAAACAATGATATGACAAAATTCTTAAGTAGTTCTCAGTTGTTGTTCTTCATATTTCCTTTGGATAATCTCTTTATCTGAGTTAATGTAATGGAAGACACAACAAACATTTTTGAAAATAGTTGTTCTTTAAGCCCTATACTAACATGAAGTGTTTGATCAAGAAATGTTTTTCATCAAATGTTTTTATAGGTTTAGCACATGAAAGAAAATTTAGACAGACTCACTCTTAAGTGCTCAAGTAGGTCATTCTAGTAATCAACAACCTACATCTTAGAACCGTAAGGCCGACTACCGTCACCTCTAAGGGGCTCTCGCGTTTTGTCTTTTCCAGCATACTCGTGAAAGTTAAGTGGGATACCGGCCCCCGAGCAAACGGCCCCGTAGTTATATGGTGAGTTTCTTAGGGGTAGATTCTTCCCTCCCTTGCACTGTGAATATTATGATGTTCGAAAACTAACTTCGGCTAGATACTACACTAGGTTCGTAGTAAGGTTTTCCATTTGGTGTGGCAATAATAAACTCCCTCAGAAGACCTCCCAACCTTGTGAACAAAGGCTTTGGGATGGTTATCTTGCATCACCTCACCTAAGAGGGTTTCCCCGTGATCCGCTTTTAAATTTTATAGTGGGGCGGAATGGCCTGGCTTTGGCTTGAACCCACTTGAGTCGTTCCCGTAGGGTGAGTACTTTTTCCCACTACGGCAGGCTCTCTAAAGGATGTAATTGAAAAGAAAAATAACATTGCATGAATTTAAAAGGAAAGTCTGGTATTCTGATCACCCAGTTAAGGGGAGAGCATAGACCTATTGCCACAATCACAGCAAGCAAATGTTCTTTTTAAAACCCAAATAACAATGAGCTAATCTAGGTGAAGATATTGCTTCACCAAAAACAGATTGTTCATTTTAACTGCAAGATTCAAATGTTTGGTGACTATCCTAGATTGCTTCTTTTTAATCCAGATGTGGCTACCCTAGGGTTGCTTCATTTTAAAACTTTCAGAAAAGAAATAGAATTCTGTCTGCGAAATGCGTCAGACTCAGAATTCTGTGATTTTGTTACAGTATATGTGCCGAAACAGAGGCTGTATGCGCCAAACATATATGCGCCGTAACGAGGTCAGATAAGTACCGGGTCATATATGCGCCGTAACAAAACTAAATGTGCGCCAAGACAGAAGCAAAAAGTGCTT
>VDFB02054150.1:87876-116333 GCA_007258455.2 Sequoia sempervirens | reverse complement strand
AAATGAAATGAACAATGTTGTAAGCGGCTAGCTGGCCATTCTGGAAGTAAAATGTTGAAAGTAAAGTAGGCGGATAACCGACCATGAAAGCCCGACCACTTATTCAATGGGAGTGTGAAGTACAAAATATAGAATATGAAAGTAAATGGCTAATTAGTACTACTGGAAACAACATTACAAAATGCCTTCTCATACAATGATATGATGATGAAATGTTACTCTAATCAAGCCAAAAGAGTTGCAATATTCCTTGAGACAATTATGAATGAAAACGCTAAGGAAATATAACAGATTATTACAATAACCAGATCTAATATAAATATTTCCCAAACTAAAAAATCAAACCAGCAAAGGAAACACTAAAATATTGATATCTCTATGAAAACAACTCCATTCTTTACTCAACTGAAAACCAATGAACATTAGAAGCAAAAACGCCCAATAAGCATGATATAGACAACTAGAATCAGCAATCATATGATAGGCATGACTTCCAATGCAAGTCAATAGAGAAGGAATGGCCCATGGAGAAGGGCAACCTCTCTAGAAAAAATGAATACTCTATATTAAAATATGAAACCTTGCAACATGGGGTGCTTAGAGCATAGAAACACAAGGAGCCAATATCCAGAATGAAACAAAAATCACACACGACGCTTTGCTCAGAAACGTGTTTTAGCTAAGCACAAACCAACAACATTAAATTCAGAAAATAACATCAAAACCTTCAACTGTGAAGCTCAATTTGCAACATTTGAATTGAAGAAGCAGTCTCAATCAGCTAGGTGTTATCTTTCAAACACGAAACTGATAATTTGGTAGGAGGTATGCATTCCTCGAAGCCAAGGGTCTGAAATCATTTCAGCAGCACTTCGTCGTCAATAGCAATGGATGGCAAATGAATGATCAAAGCCTTTCTTAAATAGATTTCTGGAGTGATCTTTCAAATTCCATCTCTTCCCTCCAAAAGGGACGCCCAAGGCATATTTTGAAATATTTGATTTTTAAATAAACTTTATTCTCCCTCTTCTAGGCATCCAAGGCACAAGAGCACATAATTAACATTATGAAATACTCAATTACCTCAAATGAGGTGTCCACCCTCAAAGCCCACCTTTTAAAACATCATTAAGTCATTTTACTAGGACAAGGGGCCAAAATGATAAATAAAATATTAAATGACTTAAATAAATCATTTTACCCAAAAGAGCCTCAAAATGTTGAAAGCCAAATATACCCAAACTGCTTTGCCTGAAATGGAAATCGCACTGGATCTTGAACTGCTGCCAACCAGAGCAATGCCAAAAATAGAACTTACTAAAAATAGCATACTGCTAAAAATAGTAAGTTGTTCCAAACTCATTTTAACCATATTCTGAGCAGCCATCAAAACTTACTAAAAATAGTAAGTCTAGAAAAATCTTCAAATGTAGATGCATGTCACATCATTCTAAAGCTCTTTGAAAACCCAGAAAGACCCAAAAACCACTTTGCAAAACAATTGCATGCAAACCCTTGAAAACACTAAAAACCTCCAAATAGCTGGAAACACTAATTTCACTTCTAATGAGCCTACGAGCATCCAGAATACGCTGACAGGAAGTTGCATTGACTACTACTGAGAAGGGGACATTACAAGACATCCTCGAGAGATCTTGGGAATGAGTTAATAAGATAAATCATAAAGATAAAATAACAAAAAGATAAACAATGCTATTGTATCACTTGCCATACCTATTTTGAGGTTTTAGGTTGTTATCTATTATTGATGATGTCTATTGTAGGAATGATCTATCTATTAAGACATATCTCACGATGTTGATGGTGAATTGTCAATAGATAGGTAGTTAACACTTTGACATTGTTTTAGTCTGTTTGCAATCAAATCTTTGTGATTGTTTGTTTGTTTGTTTGTTTTGTCAAAGGGTGTGGTGATTTTTATTATGGATGGTGTTTTATTGCGGATAGGCGGTGACAAAAATAAGATTTTTTGATATTTTCAATATGTTTTTGTGATTTTTGATGTTATTTGATGTTGTTTTTGGTGTTTTCAAGATATTTGAATGTTTTTGTTTAGATTTTTTGACCAATTTTAAAGACTAAAAGGGATACCTAAGGGGACTAACCTAGGGCCTCGAGGGCTCATCAATGATGGCCTTTCCTACTTTATACATGCAGAGGCTCGTAGTTCCTTGTTTAATAAAAGTATGTTTTGACCTTTTCTAATTTTTCAAATGTTTTTGAATTTTGAATTTTTGACTGCTTTTTTTAAAACCATTATGAACACCTAAGGGGACTAGCCTAAGGCCTCGGGGACTGATCAAAGATTAGTCTTGCCTATGTTATATACATAGAGACCACATAGTACGACTGGCATTGACTCAAAGCATAACGTGTTTTTGGGATTTTGATGTTTTTGACTTTGTTTTGATTTTGATAGTTTTCAACTGTGATGGGATGTACAAAGATCCAATTTGCTACCAGTTTTGAGAAGTTGCACCTAGTTCGAGACAAGATTACCTTCATTAGGGGAGACATATTTTAATGGTGCAATAAGGTTCGACACTTGATCAGTCATCGAGCCATGGTTGGTTACACATTTTATTATGGGACAAATGGGTGGATGCTTTAAATAGTGTTGATAGATAAATATGCAAGTTTTATTGAAACATAGTGCCTGTTCGCCAGGTTTTCACTATGGTTCCTATCTTAGAAGCACCACAAAGTGGTTTTCACTTAAAGAACATTTTATTTCTCTTTACTATTTTTCTTAGCTTTTGATTTTTGTGTTTTTTTGGCTTTTTTGTTGGGATACTCTAAGGTGTTCAAGTATAAAAAATTTTAAGATGGTTGTTCAATGGTTCAGCTAAAGGTTCTCCTTCAAGAGTAGCCAATTGATAAGCTCCAGAGCCATAGCTTGTTGTGATGATGAAAGGACCTAACCAGTTTGTCTCAAACTTCCCCTTCCCATTCTGATTTAGTTGATCATTTTGTTGTAACTTCGTTTGAGTTGATTCTAATAAACCTAAAGATGGTTTGACACGCTTTAACATCTTTCATCTAAGAGTTCCAACTCATTCAATCTGGAAACCCGATATTCCTCATTGTTGACCATGCCTTTCAAGGATGCTTGCAATGAGGGAATTTCAACTTCAATAGGTAAGATTGCTTCAAATCCGTCGACCAAGGAAAAAGGTGTGGCACTTGTAGGTGTATGAATTCTGGTTTGGTAAGCCCATAGGTCTGGATTTAGTTTCAAATTCCAATCACGATCAACATCATTCATAGTCTTTTTTAGTATTTTTAGGATGGTTTTATTGGACGCTTTAGCCTAACCATTTCCTTGGGGGTAGTTGGGCGTTGAGAATCGTTGTTGGATAGAAAACTTGGAACAAAGCTCATAGACATCTTGGTTTTTGAATGGGGTTTCGTTGTCCATTATGATAGTTTGGGTAATTCCATATCGACAGATTAAATAATTCAAGATAAACTTGGATATTTGTTTACCAGTGATGTACGTTAATGGAATTGCGTCTACCCACTTTGTGAATTATTTAGTAGCAGTGATAATGAACTTGTGCCCATTAGATGAAGTAGGAGATATTTTACCTATCAAGTCTAATCCCCATTATGAGAAAGGCCATGGTTTTTTATAGGTCTCAGTTCCTGAGCGGATGCATGAACAAGATCACTACTCTGTTAGCATTGACGACATCTTTCTGAGAAACAGATGCATTCTTATTCCATTGAGGGCCAATAGTAGCCTCTTCTTAGTAATTTTTGTACTAGATTAGGTCCACTAGTGTGAGACCCACAAATGCCTTTGTGCACTTCCTATAAAGCGGTTTGTGCTTCTTCCATGTTGATACATTGAAGTAACGTTCCATCTAGACTTCATTTGTATAGTGTATCTCCTAATATGGTCAATCTAGATGTTCTATAGACAAAGGTTTTCTTTTGGTTTGTCGTTAAGTCAACAGGTATGATACCATGCTAGATATAGTCAAATGTATTTTGGTACCATGGTGAGTTAGGACCAACATCACAAACCAATTCTGATTCTGGGATATTGAATATCGGGATAAGGAGTTGCTTCATAGGGAATTCGTATTTTAGAATGTTTTGTAGAATGTTGAGGAGCAAACCTATTGTCGCCATAGCATCGAGTGCTCTATTGTTGATTCAGTGAACCTGTTCAAAGGTGATGATGACAAAGTACTATTTGAAACTATCTACCATTATTTTATATGGCATTAGCTTGTCATCCTTTATTTGATATTCATTGTTTACCTACTTGATGACTAGTTGGGAGTCTCCATAAACCTGTAGCTCCTTTATTCTCCATTTTATGGCCATCTTTAGTCCTGTGATTAGCACTTCATATTCAAATATGTTATTGGTACACTGAAAAGAAATTTTGTAAGCCTTAGGTATATTATCTCCTTGTGGTGTGAGAAATAAGATACCTGCTCCTGAGTTGTGTTGAGTGTGGGACTCGTCAACATACAAGGTCCAACGACTAGATTGATCAGTTAAAAGGATTCTTTCATCTAGGAATTTTGTTGTTAACAATTGATGATCTTCCACCGGTGCTTCTGCTAGTTTATCTACTATGATTTTTCCTTTGATATCTTTGTCTATGTACTCTATGTCAAACTCGCTTAGTATCATTACCCATTTAGAAATCCTCCCTGTTAGAGTTGCTTTCGCCAATAGGTACTTTAGGGGATCCACCTTTGATATCAACTTTACTTGTCTATTTAAGATGTAGTGTCTCAACTTCTGTGTCACAAAGATGACATATAGACATGCTCTTTCTATGGGTGTATAATACAATTCATAGCCCACCAGTGTTCGACAGATATAATAGACCGCTCTTTCCTTGTTTCGTCATCTAGTTGTGCTAGGAGAGCTCCTAACGTTGTTGGTGTTGTAGAAACATATAGAATAATTGCTTTATCTGGAATTGGTGGCATTGATACTGGAGGAGTGAGTGGATACTCCTTGACTTGTTGGAATGCTTGATCACATTTGTCATCCCACTTGAATGTGATGTCCTTGTGTAGTAAATGGGTGAAAGGATGACACTTGTTTGCCAATTGTGTAATGAATCTCTTGATGGACTGTAGTTTCCCTTGTAGATTTCTCATCTGCTTCAATATCCTTGGAGGAGACATTTCTAATATAGCTTTTACCTTGGTGGGATCTACCTCAATGTCTAATCTTGATAGGGAGAAGTTTTCCAGATGTTACTACAAACACACACTTCTTTGGATTAAGGCTCAAGTTGTATTGTTTGAGCCTATCAAGTCTTTTGCTAGGTTGGTCAAATGGTCTTCTCTTTTGATGGACTTTTCTAGTATGTCATCCACATAATCCTCCATAATTGTATGTAGTAAATCATGAAAGATAGTAGTCATTGCTCATGGATAAGTTGCCCCTACATTCTTTAGACCGAATGGGATGACATTCCATAAAAAGGTTCCTCACAAGTGAAAGTCATTTTATGTTGGTCCTCAGGGGATATTTTGATCTAATTGTATCTGAAGAATTCGTCCATCAGTGATAGCATTTCATGCCTTGTAGTTAGATCTGCAATCATGTCAATGTTGGTGTGAGACGAGGAAATGCCAGTGAGGGTCGATTACGCTTGACTCATGATGAGTCAAAGCATAACTTCGCCAAACATACATGCATCTACAAACAAGATCATTCAAATTGGAAAATTAAACTAAGCATTTAATTGAAAATTAAAGCTACAAACTACTCAAAAATAGTTAAATTCCTAATCTAACCCATTTGAAACTTATCTTGTTTTGGAATTGGTGTTGTGTTGATGTGAAATGACGACCCTCTTCCAATCCCATGATCAATGAGCCCGTTTCAATCGATTCTATGGAAGAGAATTAATGAAACCATTGTGATTGATGTATGAAAACCTAGTTTATGCTAAAAATGAACATGATGCAAGCTAAGTTACCATGATTTTATGCTAAGAATGAACTGATTATGATATTACTAAGCTAATCTAAGCTACAGCTATGCTAAAAGATGAAAAACCCTAATTTATAAACAAACTAAGATGGATGCATGGAAGCCATTAATGGATGCTCTAAGCTATTATGCAATTAAAAGTAACTAAAGTAAGCTAAAAAGTGAGTAAATATGAGAGTATGGATGCAAATGAATTCAACATCATGATTTTGCAATTGAAAGATGGATCCATTTGTCTCCAAATAGTGACCTATTTATAGGAAAGCAAATGAGGAATATAGGGTTGAGATCAAAAAGTTTAATCAACGGTCCAAGATGAAGGAGATGAGAGGCATGGATCATGGATTCTCATCATGGATGAGAATGCATGATGGGATTTAATCAAGGGTTCACACTTGCCTCAAACAAACACACTTTTGACTTGCTCACATAGGTCAAAGGTGACTTGTTCAACAAGATGAAGGTTAAAACTTGCTTAAGAAGCCAAGTGAAAATATCCCTTGTTCAAATGATGAAGGAATAAGAATATTCCTTTGGGTGAGGAAAAAGGAAATTTACAAATTAAAACAAAGTTTTAATTGTCCAAAAAGGGGATAAGGAATATTCTATGGGAATATTCCCTTTGTTTAGAGGAAAGTTAGTTTAATTGCTAATTAAACAAGATTTAATCATGCAATTATGGGATTTAGAGGAATTAAAGTGACATTCATTAAATCAAATGATTTAATGAATGGGGGAGAAATGAAATGATGTTTAATTAAATAACTTAGGGTTATTTAATTAAATAAGATGACTTAGGAGATTAAATTAAATATTTTGATTTATTTAATTTAATAGGATGAAATGTTAGCACGAAAAGGGATGAATTAACCTGATTAAATTGATTAGGCCAATAAATGAAAATGATGCAATTAATTAAATAGCTAGGCTAATTTAATCAATTAAGCGAAAAGATGATGGGTTAAAGAGGAAATGATGTTAGTAAATATGTTTCAAGTATATTATATTGATTAGGACATTTTTCGATGTCTACATTTTGCCCCTCTTTGAAGCGAGGTACCTGCTGCTTCGGTTCAAAGAATAATGCTTTTCAGATCAAAACTACTGCTTAAATTAAAAAAAATAAAAAATAAATTTTTTTTAGATGCCCTAATGAAAGGATAAAACTGACTCCCTGCACCCTCGAGAAATTGGGCAGAAATTTTGAATTTTGGGTTAATTTCTCGATAAAGGTTAAAAGCTACCCCAAGGGTCGAAAAAGGCTTCGGAATGCAAGAATAATGCCAAAAACGCAAAAAATGATGCAAAATTAGGTCTAGATTGGAAAAATTGGTGAAAATGATAATAAACCCTATCTTCAAGGTTAAATTAGGGCCAAAAAACCCAAATTTTCTAGCTTAAATAGGCCAAGAAAGGTCATTTTCAATTCATTTGTGCATTCACACCTTAAGGAATTCTTGTGATTTGAGCTCTGACCCTCTGATGAAATGGTGTGCCAAGAGCTTCCCAGGCACATGTCTGATCAAGTTCAAGAGTTCCAGCGGCTTCCAAGCGCAGGACCACTGATATGTAACTCCAAACTTGATTTGAATTTTGAATTTTTGATGCATTTATTACTTTTTGAAGTTTAAATTTTGGTGGCATCACTATATAGCAATGCCCAAACTGAAATCAGCGACACTTAGATGAAATATAGCGACGCATATTTATATGGCGATGTTATTTGCGATTTAAAATTAGGGTTTCTAATTTTAAATGGTGACACATACTTATTTGGAAATGTACTTGCCGATTTAGAAATTACAGTTAGGGCATGCCAGAAGTTAAATCGTGACACCAACTTATCTAGTGACACACGTTTCGATTTGGAATTTTAAATGCATCAGGTATTGCAATTTGAAATTTGAATATAGCGACGCTATTGTGATTTCTGAGCCGCAAGCTTCAAATTGAGTCAAATTTTGATGATTTCCTAACGATGTGCACTTCGTGGATGTAGGTCTTTCAACCACTGATGTCGAGGGTGAACAGGCCCACCATGCTAGAGAGATTAGATGATTTATCAGAGTTGCACCAGGAGCACCTAGGAGAGATCGACCTCTAGTATGTCACATATGCGCCTGTGATTCAGACACATCTAGAAATGATGACGGCTCTGTGTGAAAGATGGCACATCGAGACCTCATCCTTCCACCTTCCGATAGGCGAGACAACGGTTACTTTGGAGAATGTATGGTGTATACCACGTTTGTCAATTCATAGAGACCATGTGATTTATGAAACTGATGTCATATTCAACACTTGCCTTGAGGTCATTGAGATGGATCAGATTGCATTGGTGACATCATAGATTGACTTGGAGTCATACAGAGGTCATGTGTTAACCTTTAGATTGATCACACAACCATCATTTTAGGTTTGGTCCAGATAGGCGTAGTAGAGGATTCAGCCTAGGATGGGATTTGGCATGGCATCATATGTTGCATAGGAGGACACATTTTTATTGGGGTCCCATGATGCTAGCCTCCTTGTATCATGATTTGCATGATTTTTTCTATTGCGATGGGAGAGCCATCAGTGCAGGGGTGACTTTGCTACATATTTGGGAATGGGAGAACATTGTTGTCCTTTGGCCCATTGTTCAGATGGAAAACATGGAGCCAGATGATCCCATCATTTGGAGATATAGATGTGTCATTACTCTCAGGTACATTGGATAGATTGGGCTCTCGTATTGGAGGCAGGTGATAGATGATATGACAATTTTCCGTTGGCGCCCATGGCTTCAAATGCCACTATAGTTTGATGATATTCAGTGGCTCTATTTTTCCAGGTAAACTTGATACATGCAGGGTCAAGAGAACCACATTATGGAGAGGTATCTACTAGACAAGGTAGCCAGGCAGTTCAAGGAGGTTCAGGACAGACCCGACGATGTCTATAGGGCAATTTTTACGAGATTGGACATAGAGGTTTCCAAATGGGGACAAATGATCCTAGCTCCAGAGGCTATAGAGAGCTTCAGACAGTTGGTGGCCCAACCTGTTGGTTATTTTTTAAGAACAAAACTTAATCTCAGTCCCTTCCTATGAATTTTCCATAACTCAATCATCAACAAGGTTGAGGATTGTCCAACACATAAGTAAAGTAATTAGTACCTCACTTCTTCTCTTCAGGCTCTATGAGACCCAGGAGGGTAATCCTATGCATGCTCATAATATCTCTAATGTCGTCAAGAGCATTTCCTCACACAGATGCATTTCTTCAAGAAACCCACTTCATCAAAGTCTTGGTAAAGCTCGGGTGAAAGTGTCATTTGTTACAGGGAATGCATTTACATATTGAAAGTTGGAGCAGTGATATTTAGAATATGTTATGAATTTTTCTTCATCTTGACTCATAGGCCAAATTAATTACTAGCTCAACTGGTTATGAGATAAACTAAGAAAACCATCAATGCCTTATCTGAGGGAGAAACAGAGTCACTACTTGCAATCAACCGGTAATACAATTATGATTGAACATCAAAAATTAATGGACTATCAGTATGCCACTTTGTAACATCTAACTCACTGTGTTTCAAAATATCACTTCCTTACCTGATCCTATATCCCTTTCTTACAAATTTATGGCCGTATTTTCACATTTAATCAACTCATTGAACTAAAGCATAAAACACGCTCATTCATTCGATGCAAATGATAGAAGACAAATGAAATCATAATTAACAACTTCATTCATAACTTGGAAGAAAATACATAGGAGAGCAACATTTTAGAACTAATATTCTCCTTCATTTCTGATATTACTTTGTAAAACCATATTTAAGATCTTCATACAGTATAAATTTCACCCTAGATTTTCCTCTGCTATGTCTACTAAAGTATCTATTTACATTATATTTGCTCTAAGAGCATAGCATCCACCTTTGACCTATTTTGGACTCAAAATTCTGAACTCTCTTAACATCATCCATGAAATCCCCTTTATAAACAAGGGAGCAACAAACACCCAGCTAAATTATAATTTTGTTTTCATTTTAGTTCATTTCAAAAACCTAATTTCAACAGACTCCTCGAAGAACTCCCCAGGCGGTTTCTTACGCAATCATTTGGGAATAGGGGAGGAAAAAAGGAAAAAACATGTGCAGGATACAATTGGTCACTGTCACCGCATTCATTGTTGAAACAAAAAAGATTCCATATCATATCAGTCGGAGGACTTCCACATCAGCATGGAAGAGAAAAAGACAAGCCATGGACACATGAAAACTAATACCTCCTATGCAAAGACCATGGTGTCATAAAAAAAAAGGCGGTGACCCTATTCAGAGTTGTCGGCACCAGAGAATGCTCGACCGCTCCTTGTCCTTGATGAAATTGGAGGGATCATCACCACGTCATCGTTAGAGCTCCCATATGGCACTGGAGAATGGAGGTACTAGCCATATTCTGAATCAATATCACCTTCATCATCTGAAGGAGTATCAGAAAGCACAATACGAGAATTGTGTTTGCCCAGGTAGGCCCTATGACTTCTCTTTTTTCCTGGCCTTCTTCACTGGCTAAACTAGTTCCTTGCCTTTGAACTTGACCACTTCTCCTTGAAGGGTTATGTTTCTCAAGTTGTACGTACTCTGCACAATTGATTTCTTCTTATGACCTCTAGCCCTCCTTTTACCCTTTACAACCTCAAGAGAAGCATGGGCTTCCTGCACAGTTATGTCCTCATGATACTCAAATACATTGAGTCAGCTAGACCTTGTAACAAGTTGAATTGTCACAGTAGTTTTCCCCATTTCTAGAGTAAACAAAATTTAACAATTTAAAACAAAGCTACAGGGAGACACACTTACAACTCAGACAATTGTAACCAACCTATCATAGAAATTCCTAACCAGACCAAAGAAACCAATTTGAAACCAACCTACTCAGGGAAAGAATATTCAACTCAAGAAAAACAAACAGCCTCTCACTCCTCTTCACACTTTGCCTTACATACATTGCAGACTGGAAAGATGGTGAAAATGAACAACGATCAACCTGCATTAAATAGACAATTGTAGCATGCAGAATTAATGATTCAGGAACTCCTTGCACGAGTGAATTGATAACTTAATAGTTCAGCTTTGAATCTGGGTCGTTGATCTTAGAACAATTAAAATTTCATTAAAGTAGCCATGAGCATTGTTTTTAAACCATTAGAAACTTGCTCCTAGAAAACAATGATGTTATTTGAAATGCTGCCACATTCCTCTTTAATCTTGATAAATCATATGTGATCTGACAATTATCATGTAACACCAACCTAATCTGTGCTTTTTCATTAATATCGATGAAGTACATAAGACTAGTTTGTTTTCTTGAGAGAATATTTCCTTATACGTTTCATCGCTCATCACTGATATTGCCCAAATTTTAGGGTGCAACCAAAGATGAAATTATTGATGTAATGATGTTTAGTTCGTTGGATCATCCTATTTTAAAACTACATCAATGGTTCTCTAGTCCTTTCGTTGCTTTCCTTTTTTCTTTATACGAAATCCTCATTATCCTGCCATGTTGCTTGTTCCATCAATAGTCATCTCCTATTGTGAATGCATCTCATCTTTCATCGGCCTCATCAGTGATGTAAACATCCCCACAGTGAAATCTCAGCCCTTGGTTCCATGCCTTTTCCTTTGACCATATCCATCCTTCCATTGTGCATCACTAATTTGAACTTTTCACCGAGGCTCCTATCAACGACAGGAGATGCAGTGAAGGCATCAGATTTAGACACGTACGCCTGCATGAAAATCAATGGCACAAAAGACATCACACACAAGATCTTATCATATTAGTGAAATAAATATTTCAGAGAATACCATAGATCATCACTAATTTGGAAATTTAGCTTTGAAATGAATTCGCAATGAGCAATAAAACATAAGGTCGTTGCTCATTGCTAATTCTCATACAATTTGCAAGCAATTAGCAATGGGAGAATTTACAAAGTTTAAAATATGTATCATGTATCGCTAATGTGCAACTTAGCATTTAAAACATATCCTCGATCACATGATGTAAAGGAAATTTCATCATATCACTCGTCGCTGATCCTAAATTTATCATCCTATGACTATCTGCGATGAGCGATAAGAACAAAAAACTAGGGCATTTCTTATCGCTATTACAAATTTGAAGGCTCAAAAGCCATTAGCGATAAGCGATCCCTCAAGGAACATCGGTCATCGTGCATTCTGTTTAGGAGCTCTGATAGCTATCTGCAATGAGCGATATCAAAGAAAACATCATTTTATCGCTCGCCACCAATTCAAAATAAGTACTAAAGAAATCAGTGATGAGCGATATAGTATGATGGCCATCGGGACTTAAGTGGAAACCTTAAGCACATGCATTTAAGTTTTTTCTAATGAAGGGGATCCCCTAGGATGACATGAGAATAATAGGCTTGAGAACTTTTGAGTCATGAAATGCAAAGGATGTAAAGGCCAAATGGCCCCTACTTAACCTTATGAGATGGGAAATTCAGACCTAGGCGAGAGGGACCAGTCACTTGACAACATTGATAGACATAAAAGTTTTTTTTTTAAATGACCAGAAATGGGCAATATGCAGTCAACGACCAAACAAAATGTTGCAAATAGTTATAATGAATAAAACCCCAAACCCCCATATAAGAACCCTACATCTAGATGTAATAGAGATTTGAGATGGAATAAAACTTTTTAGGGTTCAATATGGGCACTCCAAAAATTTTGCAAATTTGAAAGTGCCATTAGTGGCTCTTTCTAGGTATGTATGCCCCTTATGGGCATAGCAAGAATTCAAATCCTCTGGAGAAGTAGACCAGGTGCCTATTTCCTTGGGCGATAGAGTCAAAATATTAGCTCCTCCCCCAATTTCTCTTGGTTTGACAAGTCAAACCATATCTGATGGCCCAAGGCCATCAAAAACTATAGGTCTCTTCTTACCTCTATCAGAGACAAAGTTCTCATCACATTTTAGTGAAACCAATCTAAAAATATCACTGCAATCTGCCTGATTAAAAATGCTAGCATCTCCCAACAACCCATGATATACAACATTATCAACAAATTCAGACTTACCAAGCATCTAAAAATAAGGCATACTCTTAAAATACTTATTTTCATGTGGAAAAAACTTATAATATTTATCATTTAAAACATTGTCAGGCTGAAAAAAATAGTCTTCAATTTTTTTTCCCATTACCACACTATAAGAAAACTTCATCCAGCTGAAAAAAAAAGGCACTCATATTTTGCCACATGGCTGGTACTATCAAGTTCAATCTGATTATTAGTTTGCATGTCAAAGGTAAAACAATCATAGGAACTAATCAAAAGATTGTGCACATCATGCAAACTATCTTTGAGTGTATGTAAAGAAATACACTCATACATTGGAACACACTCTAACTATGCCTCAACATGCTGGTATAGAATCTCTAACTTATCCTCATCCTTAATCAAGAATCTCTAACTTATCCTCATCCTTAATCACTTTGACATCTTTTGAACATAACATATCAACATCTTCAACATTCATATCTTGTTCAAAAGTGAGTAATTCTGGTTCAAAAAGATAATCTATTTTTTCTTTGAAATTAACCTCCATATCCACATGAAAATATTTATAACTAGGCTCATCCAAATCAGGAACAGATACTTATCCAAATTTTCATTAAAATTCTCAAATTTTAGCTTATCAAATACACAAACTTCATGGTTATCTATTGTTTCTAACCCATCAAAATAGGTATCTGAACTTGCATCAGCCCACACACTTTCATATTCATCATATAATGCATCATTAAAATCAAATGGTTGTTTGTCATTACCTACATTATCACCATGTTGACCAACTGGTTCATAACTGGAAGGAAGATTAGATACCCATGCATCATATCTCGCATAATGGAGGTTATCATCATTGTCAAAATCAATATGAACAATACACAATAGCTAAGGGTTACTCATATGTGCATATTTTTGATATTTAGTGGTCAACAAATTTGAAATTTTTTCACTACTCAATAGACCATTGCTATGATCCATTCTTTCAACCACTTCCTTTTCTTGACTTCCACTAGAACTGCATGCATTACCTAGTTGTAAATTAGGATATACCATAATATCACCATCATCAAAATTTGAAAATTCAATGGACTGATCATAAACAGGATTTCCCCAATCATAGGAGGTTGAATTGTTAATAACCTTGTGTGATATAAGAGGGATTCGCTGCACACGGGTCTCTCCTTTTTTGAGAGATCACCAGGGAATGAACTACCCTTATACACCTCAAAACAACAAAATGAGAAAGTACCAAAGATATAATTGTGTTCCTGAAGAAAGGGTCAGAGATCTTGAGAGAGCCGAATCAGAAGTATTATGTCCTAGAAGAGAGATCTCTCGACTAGAAGACGTCAGCGCAGAACTAGGACGCCAATGCGATGCATTGTCATCTACAGGTCGTGCTGGCATCCTGAATGACAGAGAACTCAGAAACTCAATAGACAAAAAGTAATTCTATTCTCAAACTCAGGAGTGATATAACATAATTGTTAACCTAACCAGAAAGCCAAACATTGAGGGAAATACCACAATACTTGGAGAGAGCTTACCCCTTTCTCAAATGTTTGAATCTTCGCTCCAAGTTCCTTTTTGTAACCTACACACAAGAGATCAAGGAGAAATTTTTTGGGTGGTTGTATAGGGGTTTTCCTCAGTCATACCCCATTTTGATATTCCCACCTCAACAGACAGCCAAGTTGGAAAGGAAAGCAAAGCATGTGGTGAAAGCAATACTCACTCAAGGAGTAGAACCCGCACCACGATAAGCGTGTGGTGAAAGCAAGACCCGCTCGAGGAGTAGAACATGCACCATGATAAAGTAAACAAATACTTGTGGAAAGAAAGTGAGGAAAATAGATAGAGTGTTACCCATGGGCCAAAGCCCTCTCTAGAGCACGTGGACGTGCCGCGAGTGCTTACTTGAGAGCTGCTGCTGCTGGAGGAACCTCAGTTCGGCATGGCTTTTCCTATGAATGCACTACTATCAAAGGAGAAGTTTCAAAGTTGTGGCTAAAGAAAAAAAAGAGCTTGAGTGATGTCTTCCAATCTTCCAACCTCCAAATGAGAGGCAAAAGGAGGTTCTTATGCTTGCAAGGGCGATAAAGATCCATTACTTTCAGAATGCAACCATTGGGATACGTGTCATAGGGGTTAGCCTTCCAGATTCCACATTTTAGATTCGAGAAACAGATAGGACGCTAGTGCATCACACAGATGTTTGCGCGTCGTGCATTTGTCCAAAGCCAATATTCTTGGAAAAAACTTTTGTCAAGCTTCTACTGCTCAGCCACTTGTCCTCTTGAAGTCAAAATCGTGACATTTCGACTAAGGGGGTTTTTCCATTAATGTTTTGGAGTGTCATAAATGCTAGGAAAAAATGTGGAAATATGGAATTGCCTCTAGGTGCAATTCTGCAATATTACATTTTTCCCCCACTTTAGTGGGCTTGATTTTGAAAAAATTAGCTTCACTAAAGTAGAAAAGAAAAATTTCACCCAAATTTTCAAATTTTATGGATTTGTGTGCCAACAAGAAGAGACCATAATGGCTATCATAGTCGAACTAACCAGGATTGAAGATGCCCCCAACATCCGAGCTCGACAAACAACATTTGAGCGGCCGTGAATTTGTTGAATGTTTCATCCTGCAAAACTCAATGTTTAGGTTAGCTTCAAAAAATCAGAAGAAAGCTACCACGAAGAGAGGACTGATCAAGAAAAAAGTTGTCAATTCAGTAGAAAATATGATCAAGAGACGACCTTATGCCCCCTCCTGAGCTTTCCCCCAACTTAGTGGGGTGAATTAAGGAGAAACCGGGGAGCCATGAGTCCTAGGGAAAATGGGCCCTGGGGGGCCTATATATACCTAGGCGGGCCCCTAGAAGGGTCATTTTCACTATTCACCGTAAGCAAATTGTTGACATTTGTGAGAAAAAATTCAGAAAAATTCCTAGCAGGAGAGAGTATGAGGAGCCAAGGTTGGAGCAACTGCGTCGGGTCATCGCCGAGGGTCATGAGGTGGACTAGGTAAGTCACAAACTCTCATTTTTAGCAATTTTTTGTGCATTTTTTCAATTTTTTTTGGCGGTGAGGTACGCAGGTGTCCATTTTGGCCGGTGTCTGTGGGGTGTCATGCCCCCAACTTTGATCCGGTTGCACACCTACAGACTACCTACGAGGAGTGGGGTGCAGAGGTTGTCCAACTGATAGTAGAGCTAACAAGCGTACAAGGGTAGCATGACCAACTGTCGGGGGAGCTACAGATAGCACTCACCGAGCGAGACATGACAGTGAGGAGGGCCAATGCCACTGAGTAGGCATGTGATGCCCTTCAGATCCATTTTGATGACCTCAGTGGGCAGCTGTCAGCTGTGAGTCTAACAAATTTTTAGCGACTGCGGGACCAGCTACAACAAGCGGAGTTGATGATATCTTCCTTGCAAAGGAAGATTAGAGGGATGCGGGCAGCCTTATCCACATCATGTAGTCATTGTTCACGCTCGATGACTTCTGTCTAGCCTCTCCCTCAGTTTCCAGAGCATTCACTAGAGCCAAAGGGGTATGGGAGCCACGTGCCTTAGTGATCGGGGATCATTATCATCATAAGTTTTGTATACACCATTTTTGCAGCGAGATACATACATGTTCATACACACTTGTAGATCCTTCTGTATAGACATATATTCAATAGCCACTCACTTTTTTAGTAGTGGCCCGATACATGTATATGACATTAGATACATTCATTGTGTATATATATATACATATATGGATACATCGATTTTGGTTTCATGGCATTGTTTATCTGGATGTGTATGTTTTTTATTTCCCGTATGTTCATGCTATGGATGTTATATTTTCATGTGAATGTATGCTTATATCAGATGCTAATATGATTTAATTAAACACACATGGTTGTATGTTAATTTAAATACAATGATGATTTGATGAATACACACACACACACATGATCATTCATAACACAAAATTATCATAATGTATTAATCAATAATGTCAACATATGCAATATTACTACTCCTTTTTGTAGAGAGAGAGCACCACATAGGTGACACATAGGACATTACACATAGTAATAACGAAGATGCATAGCATTAATAGGCTCCTTTAAAGATGTTCCATCCATAGATGATAACCCATAGGCACCTGAGCCGTAAACAGAAATCACAATGTAAGGGCCTAACCAGTTAGGACTTAATTTACCTCTCTAGTCGGGCGACGCATTTACATTTTTCTAGTTCTCATAAAGCACCAAATCTCCTATTTTAAAGGTTCGAGGGAGTACAATTTGATTGTATTGTCTAGATAACCACCGATGATAAGCTTTAAGATGTTCGAGGGCTCGTAAACGGCGCTCATCGAGCATCTCTAGCAGATGTAGGCGGTTGACTCGATAGGTCTCATTATCAATTAGTCATTTCAAGGAGACTCGTAAAAATGAGATTTCCAATTCTAAGGACATGATAGCTTCGACACCATACACGAGGTTATAGGTCATTGTCCCTATAGTTGTGCGGACACTCGTGCGATAGGCCCATAGAGCATATGTCAATTGAATGTGCTAGTCTTTATTGTGTTTATTAACCGTCTTTCAGAGAATAAGCTCAAGAGTTTATTTGATGCTTCTACTTGACTGTTGGATTGAGGATAATAGGGTGTGGAGAACTTGTGTTGGATATGAAACTTCTCAATGAATTGCTTCACTTCCTTGTTCTTGAATGGTGTACCATTGTCAGAAACAAGTGTAGCGAGCAATCTGAATCGAGAAATGATGTTGCTCATAAGGAAATTACAGATAACTTCAGTATTTGTGGAGTGGAGCGGAATAGGCTTGACCCACTTTGTGAAGTAATCTGTGGCGGTAATGATGAAAGCATGTCCTTTGGAAGAGGGAGGTGATATCTTTCCGATAATAGCTAACCCCCATTTAGTGAACGACCAAGGGGAAGTTTGGTTTTGTAACTCTTGGGCGGGTGCATGAATGAGTCGGTTGTGTTGCTGGCATTGAGGGAACTTCTTAACAAAGTCAAAGGAATCTCATTCCATTATTTTCCAATAGTAGCCCATGTGTATCAATCTCTGTGTTAGGGATTTACCACCAAAATGTTCGCCCCCAGAGCCCATGTGGGCTTCCTTAAGGGCGAGGGGTATCTTTGTTTTGGTAAGACATCTAAGGAGAAAACCATTATAAGATTTTCTATAAAGGATGTCTGATAAGATGACATAGCGAACTGAAAGCTTCTTTATGCGAGTGCGGTCATTTTTTGTTGCATCGTCAGGAAAGCTCCCAGTTTTTAAATAGTTATAGACATCAACAAACCATTCTCCAGAGTCCACATGGGAACAGAAGGGGAATTCTACTTCAGGTTCTTCGGGAACCGTAGGGGTTCACGGGATTTGGACCACAAAGTGGTATTCTTTTGTATCTTCTTTGAAAGGTACCAAGGAAGCAACACTTGCCATGGCGTCATCATGTCTATTTTCTCTCCTAGGGACATTGTCTATCATGAAGGAAGAAAGTTGTCTTAGTAAAGACAAGGCAAGGCCTCGATATCGGGACAACTTACTTTTCTTGGCCTGATAAACTCTCGTTATTTGATTCACTATAAGTTCAGAGTCACCTAGGATATGAAGGTGTCTGATTTTTAGTGCTATCACCGCACGTAAGCCAGCTATAAGGGATTTGTACTCAGCAATGTCATTAGTACAAGGAAATTTTAATTGAAAGGACAAGGGGATTGATTTTCCTTCGAGGGATATTAGAACCACTCTCACTGTAGAACCAGTTTGACACCTCAACCCATCGAAGTACATTTTCCATTTGGGATCCTCGTTGATCAAGAAAATGTTTTCATTAGGAAACAGATCTAAGTCGAGAATGGAGTGAGATGAGGGAGCGTCTTCCAACTGATTCACAAACGTTTGTGCCTTTATTGATTTCTGAGTAACAAACTTTATGTCAAACTCAAAAAGCAACATAACCCATTTCGCTAACCTTCCTGCCAGGTTGGTACTAGAGAATAAATTCCTTAAAAGATCTATTTTTATTATGATGTGTGTTTCGGCATGGAGGAGGTAATGCCTCATCTTTTGTGTAGCAAAGATAAGAGCAAGGAATTTCCTTTCTATGGAGGAATAACAGGTTTTGTAATCAACTAGGGCACAACTAATGTAGTAGACTACTCTTTCTCTCCCAGAGTCATCATATTGAGCCAAAAGGGCTGCTAAAGCATATGGTGACACAACTAGGTAGAGAAAAAAGGGTCTATCTTGCATAGCCGGCATCAATACAAGAGGGTTTGCTAAGTAGGCTTTGATCGACTCAAAATCCTTTTGACATCTTTCGTCCCATATGAAGCAAACATCGTTCTTTAACAAACGAGTGAAGGGAAGGGTGCAATCGACCAATTGAGATATGAATCTACGAATTGCCTGAATCTTTCCTTGTAAACTCTGCAACTTGGTAATATTCCTTGGTGGAGGCATGTTAACAATAGCATCGATCTTTTTAGTGTCAACTTTGATCCCACGATGAAAGACTATGAACCCTAGAAGCTTTTCGGCGTCAACGCCAAAGACGCACTTAAAGGGATTTAATCTCATTTTGTAGAGTCGAAGCCTTTCAAAAATCAAATGAAGGTTTTTAGGATGATCCTGATGGGTTACGAATTTGGCTAATATATCATCAACGTAATCCTCTAGGATGTTGTAAATTAAGTCATGGAATATCAGGGTCATCGTCCATTGGTAAGTAGCTCCTACATTCTTTAATCCAAAGGGCATGACCACATAACGAAAAGTACTCCATGGGGTAGTAAAGGTTGTCTTGTATTGATCATCAAGGTTAATACGGATCTGATTATAGCTCGAGAAGCCATCCATGAAGGAGAGCAATGAATGGCCTGCAGTCGAGTCAACAATCATGTCTATATTAGGTAACGAAAAATTATCTTTAAGGGAAGCCTTATTAAGGTCTCAAAAATTGATGCATATGCGAATGCGACTGTCAAGTTTACTAACAACGACTATGTTTGAAATCCGAGGGGAATAATTGATGGGACAGATAAAGCCTACTTTTAACAGTTTCTCTATCTCCATCTTAACCATTAATGCCACTCTAGGATTGATTTTTTGGATCTTTTGCTTAACTAGCTTAGCATTGGGACATAGGACGATATTATGAACCACTATGGATTCATCAATACCAGGCATATCCTCATATTTCCAAGTGAATATGTTAGGATGGGAACACAAGATATCAGAGTGTTAGTTTGCTTCTTATGAAGAAAGACACTTTCCGATTTTGATCAACTTTTCAGGAGACACGAGATCCATAGAGAACTCGACAGTATCCCCTTTTATGAGGGAACTTCGGTCTTCATGTTTAGGTGTTGGAACATCATCACTGGTGTTAGATAGAGGGTCCTCCTCATCAACATTCAGAACAGATTCCCTGAAATATGCTTGGCTATGCAAGCGGTACGGGAAATGTCTTTTGTGATGATAAGGGGGGAGTGAGGAGTATGTGCCTAGAAATTCCTCTAGTGCTTCATTAGAAGAGAAGATATCCAGAGGAATATTCTCAACTTCCTCATTTTCCTCTATTAAATCAGGGTGGACGAGGTTCAATGGTTCGGCCAAAATCATATTAACACTCCACCAAGGCTTTAGCTTAGATTGTTCAATAGAACAACCTAGCCCCAAGTTGCGCCGCCATGGCTTAAGATTAATGTGGACTTGAATTCCCTGCTCAATACATCTTAGGACCTTCTTCCCGTAGCCATATCGAGAAGTGAGTTCATATCTGAATCCATAACGAGTTTGTAAAACTTCAGGGGGTGGCGGATCCACATAGAGTGCTTCATTCCACCCATGAATGTCAAACATCTCTATGGGGGTACTTTCACCTCCTTTGTCAGATTCACAAATGTTAATTTATTTTGTAAGAGGTGGACCATTCTCCTCAGTGTGGGAAGGAGTTATTTCCTAAATAGGATTGCACTTCTTCTCCTCCACGGGAATATTGTCCACATTTATACTAGGGGCATGCGCAAAATCTATGCAAGAGGGGTCTACCTTGTACTCCACAATAAAGAATTTAGAAAAGTTCAAGGAACCCCAATCATCCCCTAGGAAGGAATTTGTTTGAGAAGATGATACGGGAGAATCATGATCTTTCGCTTTAGGTGTTTCTTTAGTTTCGACACTCACTCTGGGAATGATTTCCATAGAGGGTATCAATGAAGAACACGCCATAGTGTCAACAGTTAAGGAAGGAATACAATTTTTGAGGATAGACATGGTTGAAACATGACCGACAGTAGCTAGTTCATAGAGGTGAACACCTTTTGGATCCATTTTGATCGTGACTACCCAATTATTTGCAAAAAAATTCAAAGTACAATGTAAAGTGGAGGTTACAACACCCATAGTGTGGATCCAAGGTCTCCCTAAAAGGAGATTATAAGGTAAAGGTCCAGGAATCACATAAACCAATGTGGGTAAGGTAACGAGGCCTAGCTGTAAAGGAAATATTATCGTACCTAGAGCTTGGCGGTCAGTGTTATCGAATCCACAAATGTACAAAGAGGAAGCTGCCAAGGAAGACGAATCAACTTTGATTTTAGGTAGTAGGTCCATACCAAAAACATTGAGTGTCGATCTAGTATCAACAAGAGTATGCCTAATACCGATGTTATTAACATTAACTATGATCATTAAAGGTTTTTCTTTCTTTTGCACGTCCAGAGGCGGGAGTTCTTGCAGGTGGAACATAATATTCAGAGAATCCAAACGAATATGAGCCAACAATGCATTAAAATCCATAGGTCAGGTGGAGGCAGGCAAGAGAATATTTTGCAAGGCCTCCTAAAGCATCTCTTAATAAACCGGAGCGGTCTGAAGCAAGTCCCGAAGTGAGATCTTAGTCGGAGTAACGCGAAGCTGCTCAACAAGGTCATAGTCGCTTGGTGCTTTGATCGCAGGTTTAGGTGTTGTAGGAAGGCTCAGTTGGGAAGGTGGTAAAGAAGTAGGTTGTGAAGTGGGAATAGAAGGTTGTTGATTCAAGTTCTATATGTTACTCCTTGTAGGATATGTGTGCCCAACAATGTTATAAGATGTGGAATCTGTAGCTTTCACGAACCTTGAATACAGATCTGGTGAATTACTGTGGCCTAGAATTTCGTAGATGATAGGGTCAACTACGGTTATATAGATGACAAGTTTCCTAGGGCTCGGGGGAGCCACTGAGACTACCACCACATTTACTGATCCCTTAGCCTTTCGAGAAGAGACTTGTTCAGGAGATTTACAGGTAGGGGGAATGCCTCTAAGAAATCATCTAGGGCATCCTCTAGCATATCAAAATCTTCCTCAGAAAAGTCTTCATGAAAAACATGCAACATCGCAAATAAACTTCCGACATTCATGTCAGGTTCACCAAAATGTGATATAAGAGGGATTCGCTGCACACAGGTCTCTCCTTTCTTTAGAGATCACTAGGGAACGAACAACCCTTATACACCTCAAAACAACAAAATGATAAAGTACCAAATATACAATTATGTTCCCGAAGAAAGGGTCAGAGATCCTGAGAGAGATGAATCATAAGTATTTTGTCCCAAAAGAGAGAGCTCTTGGCCAGAAGACATCAGCACAGAACTAGGACGCCAACGCAGCGTGCTGTCGTCTACAAGTCGCGCTAGCATCCTGAGCGATAGAGAACTCATAAACTCAATGGAGAGAAATTAATTCTATTCTCAGACTTAGGAGCAATATAACATAATTGTTAACCTACCCAGAAAGCAAAATGTTGATGGAAATACCACAATACTTGGAGAGAGCTTACCCATTTCTTGAATGTTTGATTCTTCGCTCCAAGTTCCTTTTCATAACCTACACACAAGAGATGAAGGAGAAAGTTCTTGGGTGGTTGTATAGTGGCTTGCCTCAGTCAGACCTCGTTTTGGTGTTCCCACCTCCACGGACAACCAAGTTGGAAAGGAAAGAAAAGTGTGTGGTGAAAGCAATACTCGCTCAAGGAGTAGAACCCACACCACGATAAGCGTGTGGTGAAAGCAAGACCCGATCGAGGATTAGAACTTGCACCATGATAAAGTAAACAAATACTTGTGGAAAGAAAGTGAGGAAAAGAGAGAGAGCATTACCCACAGGCCAAAGCTCTCTCCAGAGCACGCGGACGCACCGCTGAGTATTTACTTGAGAGTTGCTACTGTTGGAGGGACCTCAGTCTGGAATGGCTTCGCCTATGAATGCACTGCTATCAAAGTAGAAGTCTCAAAGTTGTGGCTAAAGCAAAATAAGAGCTTTATTGATGTCTTCCAATCTTCCAACCTCCAAATGAGGGCAAAAGGAGGTTCGTATGCTTGCAAGGGCGGAAAAGAACCGTTGCTTTCAAAATGTAATCGTTGGGATACATGTCACAGGGGTTAGCCTTCTAGATTCCACGTTTTAGATTTGAGAAACAGACAAGACGCTAGCACGTCGTGCAAACATCTACGCACCACACATTTTTCCAAAGCTTATATTCTCATAAAACTCTTGTCAGGCTTCTGCTACTCAACCACTTGTCCTCCTGAAGTTAGAATCGTGACATTCTAACTAAGGGGGTTTTTCCATTAATGTTTTGGAGTGTCATAAATGATAGGAAAGAATGTGGAAATATGGAATTTCCTCTAGGTGTAATTCTTCAATATTACAACTTGTCAAAAGCATGGTTATAGTCTGTCACATAGAACAGGTTGTCCATTTGTTCATTCTTACTTACTTTTGGGCTATTATGACAACAATCTACATCTTTCTTCATTTCATCATTGGACTGGGTGTCACCATTGAATTGGTCATTTATATCTTCTTGAGGATAGAGACAAACATTTTCACTATCATGAACATCAATGGAGAGCATTGCATCACTCTTAACTTCTTCCTTCTCAAGTATGCACTTGCCTAGATTTAAAGCTAAGAACATCTGATCATTTGTATTCATACAGTTGCTAATTTCATCAACATGTTTACCAACAACTGAAGACATTAGACTTTGCACATATCCATTCCTCATTTTTTCCATATTGTCTAAACATATATAAGTCATTTGCATACTCAATATTTTAAAATCCTTAATAGTGCACTAGATCCCACCTCAAAAGCTTCAAAATACATATGAATGCAATCTGAGATACTAGGTCTAAAATTTTTAGGGATTAGTGAAAGAGCAACAATAAATCTATGACTGAAAGCAATACTTGACTCTTCATCTTGTTTTTTAAGCTGCTTTAACCTTGTGACAAGGTTAGAAGGTTCTTTTGCAAATTATTCTCTATAAGCATCCACTAGTTTATCCCAATAGGAAAAGGACTTCTCAGGAAAACTTAAATACCAGTCCCTAGCTTTAGCTTCAAGAGATATGACAAAAACCCTCATCCACATATCTTGATATCCAAATGAATATTTCACCATGAAGCTATAAAAACTTTGGACATGTGCATCTCCTCCACACACATTGTATCCATTAAATCTAGGCATCTGCTTATAGACTCGAGGTGGCATACTTTTAACCTTGTAATCAATCCATGACAAGTCCAATTGGTCATACAATGAGTCAAAAGAATTGAAAAAAGGTGCAACAATTTGGCTAGTAGATCTAATATGATTATCTCTTAACTGGGCTTGTATAGCCATTAGGTGCCTTTTGTTCATCTATTTAATTCCCCTTATAAACACAACTTTCCATTCCAACCTTAGCCTAGGCTTGTTCACACTTGGGTTCCTATTCTTTGGGGCTTCAGTTGTTTGAGGATTATCAGACTTTTGAAGCTTCTTGACAATATGCATCAAGGTTTCTAATGGCATGGTTATTTCCCTTTGGTAATCCATATATACATGCAAATTTGGGTTTAACTAATTGTGCATAATCATAACCATGACAATATAAAGGATCACAAGGCTAGTTGGTAATATGATGGTAACTAGGGCTTGAAACATATGGTAATATAGGTGGAGGAAAGTCCCTAAGATATAAAAATTCATTCTAACCATCCATACTAGCACATTTGTGAGAACTTAGACAAGTACTTTAAAAGGAACAATAATTTCATTCAATATGATAGGTTTAGCAAATGAAAATATGCAGAGAAACATGTACCTTCACACCTCCAGTTGCTACAACTTTGAATAGAGCACTTTTAGGTTACAATAAGAAACAATAGCCCTTCATGTGTATAAATTATAGAGCAGAGCTACCACCTCTTCAACAAAAGGAAAACCTTTGAAGCAAGGATATCTTTCTCTGAGTTCTTCCAGTAGAGTCACTTCACTGTATTTTGAATTTGGGGCTGCTACAAATTGTTGGTATGTGGCGACTGATCATGATATACTATATAGCCCATGGTATACTATACACCCTGACCCCTATCCTTGCCGGGGTTCAGGGGCAGCAGCCCCCGAGAAAATTTTCTTCCTACTTTTTCGCGTGATCACCAAAAAAGGGAAAAATCAATGAAAAAGGAAAAATCCAATTTTGTAGAACTCTAAATCTGGAAGCTTCTAAGCTTGTTAAAAATGGGTTCAGATGGGTATTACTATATGATGAAAAACACATTATTCGCAAGATTGTAATAGGTTTTACACTGGATAATAAAAGTATTGGATGGTTGCAGTTTGGTGGATGTAGCCCGGATTGGGTGAACCACGTTAAATTATCTGTGTTATGATTTATTCTGTGTGTTTTAGTTTCTCTGTTTATTAATTAAATCTGCATTTAATTGTTAGATATTTTCCATCTCTAACCCTAACAAGTGGTATCAGAGTGGGTTGTGTTTCGATTATCGTCTGTAGGAAATATCTCACGGTTGAGTGGGAGAAATGGCAGACGAGGGTAAGAAGGTTGAGAAGTTTAATGGGCAGAACTATCAGTTATGGAAGATGTAGATGGAGGACTATCTCTATCAGAAGGATTTATGGCGGCCATTGGAAGGGAAAACCAAGAAACCTGCAACAATGTCAGATGAGGACTGGGAGATCTTGGATAGAAAGGCTCTTAGCAGTATTCGTTTGTTCCTAACACAATCAATGGCGTTCAATATTACAATAGAAAAGACAACTCAAGAGTTGATGGAAACCCTGGCAAAGTTATATGAAAAGCTTTCCGCTTTGAATAAGGTATTTCTTATGAAGCGTTTATTTAATATGAAAATGGTAGAAGGTGGGTCAGTTACTGATCATTTAAATGAGTTTAATATAGTCACCAGTCAATTAACTTCTGTAAAAGTAAACTTTGATGAAGAAGTTAGGGCTCTTTTGATTCTGTGTTCTTTGCCTGAAAGCTGGAATAGCTTGGTAATGGCTGTTAATTCTATTTAGTTCGAATACATTGAAGTTTGATGAGATGTTGTTGGTGTTATTTTGGCGAGGAAATTCGTGCAAGGCTTCCCGGTGAACTTATCCACATCGAGGGCAATGTTTTGAATCACAGTAGGCCCGGAGAACAAAAGGAGAGAGGAAACAATTCCAGAAATCGTGGGAAGTCATGAGGAAAATCAAAGGACAAAATGTCCCAATCTAGAGACAAGAGGGGTTGTTGGTAATGTGGTAAGCCGGGTCATTTAAAGAAAGATTGTTGGTCTTGGAAAAATAAAGGAGACAAAAAGGAAGGAAGTAAAAGAGAAAATCTAGTAAGTAATAAATCTGATGAGGATGCTTTGATTCTTTCTCTTGATAATGCTGATGATTCTTAGGTGTTAGATTCGGGGGCTTCATTTCATGCTACCCCCATAGAAGTTATTTTCTTGATTATGTCCAAGGGGATTTTGGGCTGGTTTATTTAGGAGATAACGAACCCTGTCAGATTGTTGGAAAGGGAAGAATCAAGATTAAGTTGCAGAATGGGAATCATTGGCTACTACGTGAGGTAAGGAATGTTCCAAAGTTAAGCAAAAATTTAATTTCAGCAGGGCAACTAGATGATGAAGGTTGTGTTGTTACTTTTAGTGATAAAAACTGGAGGGTCACAAAGGGTGTCTTAGTGGTAGAAAAAGGTGTGAAAGTAGGCACCTTATATCTTTGTATAGGTCATACTATTCCTTCTACTTTAATTGTTACAGAAAAAGGTCAATGTTTAGGAACAGTTGCTGCAGTTCAACAGGTAGAAGATCACACAATTGTTGTGGACTCTGAATCAGCACTGTGGCATAATAGACTTGGGCATATGAGTGCAAAAGGTATGAAATTAATTCATTCAAATAATGTTTTACCAGGTCTAAAATGCGTTAATATGGATTTTTGTGAAAGTTGTGTGTATGGAAAACAAAAGAGAGTTAGTTTTCTCAAGGATGGGAAGCAAAAGAAAGATGAGAAATTGGAGCTTGTGCATACGGATGTATGGGGACCAGCTCAAGTATCTTCTCTCGGTGGCTCTCTTTATTATGTTACATTCATTGATGATGCAACTAGGAAGATATGGATTTATTTCCTTAGGCAGAAATCTGATGTATTTGAAACTTTTAAAAAATGGAGAAGCTTGGTTGAGAATGAGACAGGAAAAAGTTTAAAATGTCTCAGATCTGATAATGGTGGTGAGTATTGTAGTAAAGAGTTTGAAGATTATTGTTCCTCTAATGGTATTCGTAGGTAGAAAATGGTTCCAAGGACTCCACAGGAAAATGGAGTGGCTGAGCGCATGAATAGAACAATAATGGAGCGTGCACGGACTATGAGATTGCATGCTGGGTTGCCTTTAAAAATGTGGAAAGAGACTGTAAACACTGCTATTTATTTAATTAATAGAGGTCCCTCTAATCCTTTGGGTTGTGGTATTCTAGAGGAAACATGGAAAGGTAAGAAGGTGAGTTATTCTTTTCTCAAAACCTTCGGTTGTGAAGCATTTGCACATGTAGATTCTAAAAATAGAACCAAGCTTGATGCTGAAAATCAAAAAATGTGTATTTGTTGGATATGGCATTGATGAATTTGGTTATAGGCTGGGATTTTAAAATGTCAAAAATTGTGAGCGGGGATGTCATATTCAATGAGAAAGTGTTGTACAAAAGATGTCATTGTTGTTATGTAGCATGAGAAAGAAAATGATTATGTAGTGTTGGATGATATTCCCAACAATGATGTTTCAGTGGTTCCTCATGTTGGGAAACAACAGCAGCAACAAATACCACAAACTCCTATTAGATGATCTTTAAGGTTAAGTAGACCTCCAGAAAGATTCTCTCCCTCTTTGTATACTATTCTGTTAACTGATGCTAGTGAACCAAAATATTATGATGAAGCTATGCAGGTGGATACCAAGGTCCAGTGGGAGCATGGAATGAAAGAAGGAATGG
>VDFB02054150.1:59511-76715 GCA_007258455.2 Sequoia sempervirens | reverse complement strand
TTAGCTTTAAAAAAAGTGCAACAAGCCTATTAACAAGTCATCCAACAACAACAACAATAGGCCCAATAGCAAGCCCTAGTGGCACAAAAAAAACAAGCACAACAAGCAACTTTAGCCCAACAACAACAATAACAAGCAGCCTTAGCAATTCAGCAAGAAGCCTTACCACAACAACAACATCAAGCACATCAAGAAACTTTATTAGCACATCAACAATAGCAGGCCCAACAACAATCCCTAGTGGCACAACAACAACAACAAGCTCAAAAGCAAGCCCTACGAGCTCAACAATATACCCAACAACAACAACAAGGTTCATAATATCCTCATTTGAACATAATTAATCCAAATGCATCAAGAACATATCCATCACTTTCAAAAAATATTGCACCATCATACACCCAATACAACTCATTTTTCATCCCACCATATGTTCCTCCACCCAACCTGCAAGATGATTTAGCATCACAATTGAAAGCACTCTCACAAGAAATACAGGACCTTCGTATGGGAAAGACAAAGAAACCTCATACATTGAACTTGTGTCCTTATCCATTTGACTGAAACATAGCAATGATACCATTCCCTCCTAGTTTTGAAATCTTCAAATTTCACAAATATAAAGGGAGAGGAAGTGTCATGGACCATATCAAATAATTTAACGTCATGTGCATGGAAGTGTCTTACAATGATTCATATCTAATGCGCCTCTTCCCTCGAAGTTTAACAGGTCATGCTATGGATAGTGGAAGTCTCATGGACCATATCAAATAATTTAAGGTCATGTGCATGGAAGTGGCTTACAATGATTCATATCTAATGCACCTCTTCCCTTGAAGTTTAATAGGTCATGTTGTGGATTGGTTTTCTCATTTTCCTCCTAGTATCAAAACTTTTCAAGAAATCACTGATAAATTCATCGATGACTACTCCTTCAATCTTGACATGGATGTCGGTCTAGAAGAGTTATACACTCTTAAACAAAATCAACCAGACACCTTCACTAATTTATTGCAACAATGGAGACAAAGAGCTAGTAAAAGCAAGTGGCCTCTTCCCGATGAACAACAAGTGGGAATCATCATAGCTAATATAGATCTAAATCTATCATTCCACTTGAAAATGCAATTCATCACATCATACGACGAGCTTGTCCCTAGATCCCTTAGCATTGAAAGAGCCCTAATCTTACAAGGAAATACTCAGACTTACAAAGACAACTATCCTTCAACTAGTTCAAATGAGAATCCTTGTGTCTGGGCTAAAAACAAAAATGTGACAAATGGCGGTATGGTAAATGCTAAGGTTATATTAAGTGCTCCTAGACCCAATAACAATCAAGTTGCTAACATCCAGCCAACTGTGCAACAAATAACACCTCCTCAGAACAATCAGATCAGCAATGCCAACATGCAACAAACGCAAACCGATAATAGGAATAACTATCCCAAATGCAAGTACACACAGTTATCGGAACCCATCGAGATGATCATGAAGAAATTGGTAGAGTCAAATCTAATAGCACTTCCCAACTTTGAAAACTACCAAGAACCACAAGAGAAGCCATCTTGGTACAATGAGCGTGATCTCTGTGACTTCCATAAAATCAAAGGACACAAAACATCAAATTGCATGAAACTCAATATTATCATCCAGGATCATATAGAAAATGATACCATATTTGTTGAGGTACCAGCTAGGAATCAAGATCTCAAGATATACAAGGACCCTATGCTAGATCATAACAAAGAAAAAAATAGAAAAACTAAGGATTACACCAATGTGTAGCATACCTATTGCAATGTAGTTGCCTCCTACAATAACGTTATCACTGTTGTCACCATTAAAGGAGCTAGTAAAAAATGTGGAGTCACCACACGATGTGGCAAAATAACTATTCAAGGAGTCCCATATCAATATTAGAAACAACCTACTTTTCCCACATCTAATCCTAGCAAGTATAATCTTCTAGACTAGCTCAAGCAAGCCCTCGCAGAAATATCAATCTTAAAACTCTTAAGGTTATCTCCCGCACATAGATAAATACTAGAAAAAGCCTTGTCTGAGTCATCTGTTCCCAAGAACATTGATACCGATCAACTTCAAGCTATGGTAGGTCATATCACCAACCATCTTCTTACCTTCTCCGAGCAAGATCTACCATCACAACCATCTCATAACCATGCTTTACACCCTGAGGTTTTCATTCATAAAAACAAGGTCAAAAGGGTCTTGGTATATGGAGGCGTTGGTCTAAACATTTGTACCCTACAATTGATCAAAAATATAGGCTATTCAGAAGACACTATTGAGAAGGAAAAAAGTACCACCATCAGAGTATATGACAACCAAGAATGGGTATGACAAGGAATTATTGCACTGCCAATCCAAGTGGGGCCTCTTATTAAAGAAACTACATGCCAAGTGCTTGATCTTGATCTTCCCTATAACATACTGCTTGGTCGACCCTGGATTCATGCCCTAAAAGTTGTAGCCTCTACCTATCATCAATTTGTGAAGTTTCCTTTCAAAGGCAGAGAAATCACTATCCATGGAGATCCTGAGCCTTTATACTACTGAAAAAGTCTTGAGGCAAAGTTCTATAAGATCCCACAAATACCCAAAAATGATGAAGGGACTATGCCACCAATATCATTTGTTGACCCATCATCCCTAGCCTCTACCTCAACAACAAAATTTCCTATTTTGCAGAGTATACCCAACATCAAAGCAATGATCCAAGATGATGGTTGTGGAAACTATAAACTATTGAAATACACCTTTGTCTTAGGAGAGTTAGCTATTTCTCCTCAATCACATGGGAAACCCACATCTAATACCAAAGAACCCAAAACAATAAAAAAGGAAGCTACTACCTTCACCAAATGGGGAGATCTGAATCAAGAATATATCAATGAGGAAGACATCTCTAAACTTCTCTATCAAGATGAACAACCTTTTCTTGTTCTTCCCATGGAAGATGACAACAGAGGCCTACAACTAATGCAGAGAATGGGATATAACAAGAATGAGAAGCTAGGACAGAACAACAATGGTTTACTAGAACCCATCATTCTTGAGAAACAAATAAAGAATCTTGGCTTAGGTTGTACTACTAGTAAGGTCACACTTATTGGAAAATGTATTTCTGATAAATGAGCTAAGGCCTCCTCTTGGTCACCTACATCATGTGATACAACCTTAGATGAATTTCCCCTTGATGTTGTTGACCTATTTGAGAACACCACCCTCTTTATGATATCCATAACATCCTTTGTCTCAAGCAACCAACCAACTGAAATACATGTAGTATACCCACAACTCATTGACATGGACCAACAAGGACCATCGATTCTAGATTTATTCAAAAATGATGAAGCGATCTCAGAATTCATGGGACTCTGTGACAACCTATCATGGGCAGATCATAAAGCAGGCTTCAGCATAGATCTTGATATAGGGGCATACTATGGGGAGACGATTGAATCCTTTAGTCACAAAATAAATGAAATGCAACTAACATGCAGATCCTTGAGTGACCACCTAGTGGCACTCTTTGATCCTAACATAGTAAAAACAAAGGATGCATCCAACGGTGAAAACCTTTCTGAGGTGCCCAAGGATGAGGGATTCAATCTCCCCCTTAGTGCAATGCATCTAGAGAAGTCAGTGGTACTAGTAGAAAAGGCTACTCCAATCAACATGGGAATGAAGGAAGCACCCAAAATCACTTTCTATGCTAAATCATTAATAGTCAAAGAATGAAAGAACCTTGTAGCATTCCTTAAAGAGTGAAAATCCAACTTTGCATGGTCATACATAGATATGTCAGGCCTTGATCTAGAAGTGGTTTTGCATCACTTAGCAGTTTATCCTAAAGCCAAACCAATTAAGCAAAAATTAAGGAAGATGCATCCTCAGATAGCACTCTTGGTTAAACTAGAATTACAAAAGCTTCTTGATGTTGGATTCATCTGATCGATAGCTTATCTTGAGTGGGTTTCAAACCTAGTACCAATCTCAAAACCCACTAGGGGCATCAGAATAAGCACTGATTTCAGAGATCTAAACAAGGCATGTCCAAAGGATGATTTCCATCTTCCCAACATCAATCTCATTGTAGACTTAATAGCTGGGCATGAAATTTTGTCACTCATGGATAGCTTTTTAGGCTACAATCAAATCATAATCGCCAAGGAGGATCAACACAAAATTTTCTTCACTTGTCCATTGGGAACCTATTGTTGAAATGTGATGCCATTTGGGTTAAAGAATGCAGGAGAAACCTATCAAAGAGAAATGACCCTCATATTTCATCTTTCATGACATGATCCAAAAAACAATTGAATATTATGTGGATGATATTTTGGAAAAATAAAAGAGAAGTGAGCACATACAAGTATTAGGACCTATCTTTGACAGGATTGAGGAATACAAGGTATGACTAAATCCAAAAAAGTGTGTTTGGAGTCACATTAGGGAAACTTCTTGGCTTCATTGTTTCACAAAGAGAGATAGAAATTGATCCAACAAAGGTAAAACTCATCCTAGACATGGAACCACCCTAAACATTGAATCAGATGAGACAATTACAAGGAAGATTGTAGTCCATCAGAAGATTCATAGCCCAACTATCAGATAAGATTCACCCCTTTTCGCATCTCCTCCATAAAGGGATAAATTACAAGTGGGATGACAAATGTGATAAATATTTCTAGCAGATCAAAGATTATCTACTAACACCTCTAGTGCTCATACTATTGATACTAAACAAGCCACTAATTATGTACATCTTAGCAACACTAGCAACACTAGGAGCTCTTTTAGCACAACATGATGAAAATAAAAAGGAAATAGCCATATACTACATCAATAGAACCTTGGTAGGCTATGAAATGAATCATTCACCTATTGAGAAAGCATGCCTAGTAGTAGTTTTTGCTTCAAAAAAATTTAGGCACTACATGTCACATCAAATCAAGCTCATTGAAAATATTGACCCATTAAAATATATGTTATCCAAAGCAACCCTCATGGGATGAATGGCTAAATGGATGATGATATTGAAAGAGTTTGACATAGATTATGTGGAGTGCAAGGAAATCAAAGGAAAAGTGATCACAAACCAACTAGCAGAAGCACCTATCTATGTTGAGAACCCTTTGATATTTGAGTTTCCTAACAAATCAAGAGTAGGCATTCTTTTCATCATCCCTCAAGGTGATTGCATTCCAAATTCATAAAGGCTATCATTTCCTTGTACCAACAACATTTCTTAGTATGAAACCTTAATCAAAGGTCTAAGGATAGCAATTTAATGGCAGATTCAAGAGATGAAAGTCTATGGAGATTCATAGTTGGTTATCAAACAAGTCAATGATGACTATCAAAATAAGGATGACAAGCTCACTCCTTACAAAAAGATGGTGGAGAATCTCAAAGATATTTTTATAGAAATAAATTTTGAGCTGATTCCTTGCATGAGCAATAAAGAAGTAGATGCCATGGCAACAATATGATCACTACTAGACATGTTGAACAACATCCTCCAATATGAATTCTTGGTAGAAAAACTTCTCGTACCAACTTTCAAAATCACTAAATCTGATTTTGCATGTGTCATTGTTGGTCCTAGATCCATGTGGTACCATGACATATTTACTTACCTTAACAAAGAAACTCTCCCATCTGATATCACCCTGAACCTTAAAAAGACCTTTGTCAAAAAGGCATCCCATTTGTGATCCTAGGTAATACCGTTTACCATCGAAGCATCGAAGGGACATTACTACGATGTCTTAACCAAGAGGAAGCCTTAACTGCTTAAACAGAAGTACACAATGGCATATGTAAGTTCCATTCTAGTATTATGAATTTAGCCAAGAAACTATTGAGGATGGGGTACTATTGGCCAACCATGGAAAAAGAAGCTCATCAATATGTGTGGAAATGCATCTAGTGTCAACAACATAGGGATCTGATTCATGCTCTAGCTCAAGAATTACAGACAATGATCACACCATGGCCTTTCTTACAGTGGAGACTTGACCTCATAGGAAAAATTACTCCAACCTCATCCAATGGCGATAATTTTATCATAACCACCACTAAGTATTTTACTAAGTGGGTTGAAGCCATTCCTATGACCTACATAATGGGGAAGCAGATATCTAATTTTATCCTGAATTACCTAATTTTCTGTTATGGTGTTTCACAAACCCTCATCTCAGATAATGGAACCCCTTTTAAAAATTAGGATGTGAAAGAGTTGTGCCAAAAATTCAATATTCAACACCGATTCTCTAACCCATACTATCCCCAAGGAAATGGTCAAGTAGAAGCTACAAACAAAACTATCCTAAAAATCCTAAAGAAAATAGTTAATGAAGTTGGTCGTGGCTGGCATCTATAGCTAAATCTTGCTCTTTGGGCTTATCAAACTAGTATCAGCATGCCTACAGGTGCAACCCCTTTCTCCTTGGTCTATGGATCAGAAGCCATCTTGCCTATTGAGGTTGAGCTCCCATCACTACGAGTGTCACTGCATAATTTGATAACTGAGGAAGACTACAAAGTGTCTTGACTAAATGAGTTATAATTCCTAGATGAACGCCATCTTGATGCCCTATATCACTTACAAGTATATCAAAACCAACTGGAATAGAGCTATAAAAGAGAATCAAATGTCGATCGTTCCAGGTAGGCGATCTAGTCTTAAAGCATAATCAAAAGAATCTTTTGGATCAAGATAGTAAAGGAAAGTTTGAGCCTAACTGGTTAGGTCCCTTTGTCATCATAGCAAGCTACAAATTAGGAGCATACCAACTATCAACCCCTAAAGGTGAAACCTTGTAGGATCCAACCAACAACTTGAATCTCAATTTTTTTTTTGCCTAATCTTGAAGGGTATAAATCAAAAAATACAAAAAAATCATAAAATAATCAAAATAAAAAAAAAATTAGAAAAAGGATTGAAAAAAGTAAAGAAAAAAATCATCCTGTAGTGAAAACCACTTTGATGGCACTTTGGGCAAGTACCTTGGTGAAAACTTGGAAAACAGGCGCCTTACATAAATAAAGCATCTCCATCTATTCTTTAGCTCTTTTTTCCTATCATTCTTTGCATCACCATTTATCCATCATCCACGTCCTCATCATGGCTTGCCACTATAAGGTATCATGAACCCTTTAGCACTACTTGGAATTTTCCAAAGTTTAGTCTATCTTGCCTTTATCCAAGTAGTCTAACATGTCACATTGGGGGCATTTCGTTATGAGTCACAATTAGGTTCTTGTATATCTTGAGGTCATTGGACTTCTTATCATAAAACACCAAAAACATTCATAAAATATTATCTAGAAAATTCAAAAACATTTGCAAAACCCTATACAGCTAAAATCCAAAAACATCCAAAAAATTGTAAAGGAAAAATCCAAAACATCCAGAAAATATCAAAAATCCCTAAAAAGGTCGAACATCAAAAAATCCAAAAAATAGGGTCCTTTTGTCGAACTATGGGTCTCTGAGCTTGAATGTAGGAAAGGCCATCATTGATGTGCCCCTGAGACACCCTAGGTCAGTCCTTTAGGAGTCCATCATAATAAACTATTGTCTTTCATTTGTTCATATCTTCATCTTGTAAATTGGTTGAGTCAGTCGAACTATGTGCATAACGTAGGCAAGGCTTATCTATGATCAGCCCCCGAGGCCCCTAGGATAGGTCTTTAGGTTAGGTTCTTGGTCTAAACTTGGAAATTCTTAGAAAACCCCTAAACATTTGTAAAACCCTTCTAAATACCAAAAAATCCAAATATCTTCAAAAAATCCCTAAACATCCAAATATTCAAAAAACACAAAAACATTTGGAAAATGGAAAAACACAAAAACAATAGAAAAAATTCAAAAGACCTAAAAAGCCTCAAATATCTTCAGAAAACTCTAAACAACCTTAGAAAATAAAAAACATAAACATTCACATAAACTTTCAAAAATCCCAAAAAATAGCCTCAAAACATTTCAAAATCCAAAACCCATCCATCCCATCTTGCTTTCACCTGAAATAAACTTTCACCCATAACAAAATGACCATCACCTTCAACCTTTGGCAAAACGAGTGGAAAGAAAACATAGTAAGTTATAAAGTGCAAACTTAAAAGTCAAAATCTAAAGTCTGGATCATAGTTAAATGCATTAGTGAAGTTTGTATTAACGACTTATCTTAGCATCATCATCCTAACATCAAACAACCTCTGATCAACATGTCCTAGGATGTATCCTTCCTGCGATGGACATCAGTATCAGACATCACTTTAGCTAAACTTAAACTAGGCAAGAGCTATAGATAACACTGACTGTTTGTCTTTGATATTTTCTTATGATTTATCTTAATGACCCATTCCAAGGAACTCTCGATGATGTCTAAACAAAAAAATTTAGAGAGAAAGGAATGGGGTGTCGATCATTGTCTTTCATTTTTTGTGCTTGTGGATACTCTTGTAAAATAATCTTGGTGCATACTTGCTTAGTTGTGTGTAAGAAGGTCATTTAGGGTATGATGTTGACTATTGCACATGCTTTGGTCTAGTATATTCTAAGCTTCTAACTTGCATTCCAATGACATTTCTGTATGTCAAGATGTGAAAAAGAACTATCCTATCTGTATTTTGACTCAAATTCCATTACACTAGATACAACGTCATCCTGGTTATCAATACCTTGATGCATCGTATCTATGTGTTATATCAAACAATAAGGATCGACAAAAAATCCCAATCCTGAAGTGTAAGCATCTCCTCATCCTACATTTTGCATTGTCTCATCACCATCCCTAATAAAGTCTCGATGGATCATGGACTTGTTGGATCTTTTGAAGCAATCATCACAAATCAATAATCATTCATTCTTTATTCTTCTATCTTTTCTCCGCGCTAACATGGTATCATGACAATTAACAAAAAGATCATCAATGCATCCACCCTGCATCCATAAATCATCAGCATACATGCATCTCATCATCATAGAATAATCATATCATCTATCAGCATAATCATTGTATATCACATCATACATTCTACATTACCATTTGAGTTGTGATGAATAATATAGTTTTGCTATTCTACGCATCTTAAATCGTTGCATACGCAAATGCATACATTGTCATCCATACATCCAAATGCATACATTGTCATCATAAAAATCATAGAAAATATACAAAATGAAATGCATATACAACATTTACATCCATAACATCTGCATATCATAATCATCCATCCATATCATATCATGAAAAGATAATGAGAAAGTACATAACATTGCATCCATCCATATCATGATCATCGCATATCACATACGCATACACGATAAATAAAATGCATCCATATCATATCCGTCCATACATGAAATAAAGTGAACACATCATAGCATGAATCATCTGTATCTATATCATATATATATCAAAAAATAAGTGTCATAGTACAAAATCTAGATTAGTGTATGTATATCAATGATAAGTACAATATCCACGAGGCTATCAAAAAGGATCCCATGAATGTATACCTGTGATAAAGAATGGGGAAAAATAAAAATGGTGTCTATACATAATAGCTAGCTCTGGTGGCTGCTACCCTCTCTAGCCTACCTCTTAGGTTGATCCTCTACTCATGGTCTTGTGTCACTATGTTGTAAAGAATATGGTTGTCTCAGAGTTGTTGGAACATCACAATGATAATATTTTCTATAATATGTAGCCTCTGTAATAGCCTCTCTATACAACCGCACTGACATAGTCCGACCATGTGTGGCTACCATCATTGCCTCAAACTTTTATCTCCGAGCCACCTCTTGATCTCTCTCCCTTGTCACAACCTGTACTCTCTGCAATGCCTAATCTCTCTCGGTTGTGACTGCAACCACCTGCTATAGAGCTTGGTATCACTCAACAATAATGAAAAAAATTTGTTGGTGGGATTGATCTCACTCACCAGTCAATATCTGCACCTGCTACTACAGCTGTTGTATTTGTGCATCTTGGGCATCTAGTAATGGTGGTGGCATTGGTTGTTGAACTGGAGGTTTTTGAGGAGGTTGTTGCTTTACCATAGGTGGAGCCCCTAGAACATGTCCATCATGTTCATCCTCGCCTCCCTGTCCCCTGCCTCTCCCTCCTCCTCTACATCTCGGTCTCCCTCTGGGAGGAACACTTGTTGGATCCATCAATCACTGGGGAGGGGCAAACCAAGCATCATGTGTAGGCATAGTTTGAGCTACTACCTATCCCTGATCATATGCCCAAGGTTGTGATGGAACTTTCAAATTTGCAAATTTTTTGGAGTTCCCATATTGAACCCTAAAAAGTTTTATTCCATCTCAAACCTTTGTTACTTCCAGATGTAGGGTTCTTATATGGGGGTTTAGGGTTTTATTCATTATAATTGTTTGCAACATTCTATTTGGTTGTTGACTGCATATTTCTAGTTTCCAGACATTTAAAAAAAAACTCTTATGTCTATCAATGTCATCAAGTGGCCGGTCCCTCTCGCCTAGGTCTGAATTTCCCATCCCATAAGGTTAAGTAGGGTGCCATTTGGCCTTTACATCCTTTCCATTTCATGACTCAGAAGTTCTTGAGCCTATTATTCTCATGTCATCCTAGGGGATCCCCTTAATTAGAACAACTTAAATGCACGTGCTTAATGTTTCCACTTAAGTCCCGATGGCCATCATACTATATTGCTCATCGCTGATTTCTTTAGAACTACGTATTTTGAATTGGCGATGAGCGATGAAATAGTGTTTTCTTTGATATTTTTTTTTTTTTTTTTGTTAACGACAGGGGTATCCCCGCGACCCCGCCCAGCGACCCAGCAGCCCGTATCTTGGGTACCTAGGGCGAGCGGGGGCGAGACTAGTCCCCTGCGGGGGGACCCAACAGCCGGCAAGCCAGTCCCAACCGGGTAAACCCAGGAGCGGAGTCGAACCCGAGACCAATGGGGAGCAAACCCACGGCCCAAGCCAACTCCGCTACCTGTGCCGGCTAAACAGAATGCATAGCTTCTTTGATATTGCTCATCATAGATAGCTTCTAGAGCTCCTAAACAGAATGCATGATGAGCGATGTTCCTTGAGGGATCACTTATCGCTAATGGCTTTTGAGCCTTCAAATTTGTAATAGCGATAAGCGATGCCCTGGTTTTTTGTTCTTATCGCTCATTGCGGATAGTCATAAGATGATAAATTTAGGATCAGTGATGAGCAATATGATGAAATTTCCTTTACATCGCATGATTGTGGATATATTTTAAATGCTAAGTTCCACATTAGCGATATGTGATACATATTGTAAACTTTGTAAATCCTCCCATCGCTAATTGCTTGCAAACTATGTGAGGAGAATTAGCAATGAGCGACGGCCTTATGTTTTATCACTCATCACGAATTCATTTCAAAGCTAAATTTCCAAATTAGCGATTAGTGATGGTATTCTCTGAAAGATTTATTTCACTAATATGATAATATCTTGTGTGTGATGTCTTTTGTGCCATTTATTTTCATGCAGGTGTACATATCTAAATCTGATTCCTTCACTGCATCTCCTGTCATTGATAGGAGCTTGGGTGCAAAGTTCAAATTAGCGATGCGTGATGGAAGTATGGATATGATCAAAGAACAAGCCAAGGAACCAAGGGATGAGATTTCATTGTGGGGATGTTTACATCGCCGATGAGGCCAATGAAGGATGAGATGCATTTGCGATAGGAGATGACTATTGATGGAACAAGCAACGCACAAGGATCATGAGGATTCCGCATAAAGAAAAAAGGAAAGCAACAAAAGGACTAAAGAACCATTGATGTAGTTTTAAAATAGGATGATCCAATGGAATAAACATCATTACATCAATAATTTCATCACTAGTTGCACCCTAAAATTTGGGGAATATCACCAATGAGCAATGAAGCGTATAAGGAAATATTCTCTCTAGAAAACAAACCAGTCTTATGTACTTTGTCGATATTAATGAAAAAGCACGGATTAGGTTGGAAATACATGATAATTGTTATATCACATATGATTAATCAAGATTAAAGAGGAATGTGGAAACACTTGAGATAGCATCACTATTTTCTAGGAGCAAGTTGCTAATGGTCGAAAAACGATGCTCATGGCCACCTTAGATAAAATTTAATTGTTCTAAGATCAACGACCCAGATTCAAAGCTAAATTGTTAAGTTATCAATTCGCTTGTGCAAGGAGTTCTTGAATAATTAATTATGAATGCTCCAATTTTCTATTTAATGCAGGTTGATCATTGTTCATTTTCACCATCTTTCTAGTCTGCAATGTATGTGAGGCGAAGTGTGAAGAGGAATGAGAGACTGTTTGTTTGTCTTGAATTCAATATTCTTGTCTTGAATAGGTTGGTTTCAAATTGGGTTCTCTGGTTTGGTTAGGAATTTATTTGATAGGTTGGTTACAATTATTTGGGTTGTAAGTGTGTCTCCCTGTAGCTTTGTTTTAAATTGTTAAATTATGTTTACTCCGGAAATGGGGAAAAATGGTGTGACAATTCAACTTGTTACAAGGTCTAGCCGACTTAATGTATTTGAGTATCATGAGGACATAATTGTGCAGGAAGCCCAGGCTTCTCTTGACGTTGCAAAGGGTAAAAGGAGGGCTAGAGGTCATAAGAAGAAATCAATTGTGTAGAGTACGTATAGCTTGAGAAACAGAACCCTTCAGGGAGAAGTGGTCAAGTTTAAAGGCAATGAATTGGTTCAACCAGTGAAGAAGGCCAGGAAAAAAGAGAAAAGTCATAGGGCTTGCTTGGGCAAACACAATTCTCCTATTGTGATTTATGATACTCCTTCGGATGTTGAAGGTGGTATTGATTCAAAATATGGCTAGTATGTCCATTCTTTGGTGCCATATGGGAGCTCCGATGACGATGTGGTGATGATCCCTCCAATTTCATCGAGGACAAGGAGTGGTCAAGCATTCTCTGATGTCAATGACTTTGAATAGGGTCACTGCCTTGTTTTTGTTTTTTATGACACCATGGTCTTTGCATAGGAGGTATTTGTGTTCATGTGTCCATGATTTTTCTTTGCTCTTCCATGTTGATGTGGAAGTCCTCCGACTGATATGATATGGAATCTTTTTTGTTTCAACAATGAACGTAGTGACAATGACTAATGGTATCATGCACATGTTTCTTCCTTTTGTCCTCCCCTATTCCCAAATGATTGCGTAAGAAACCCCCTAGGGAGTTCTTCGAGGAGTCTATTGAAATTAGGTTTTTGAAATGAACTAAAATGAAAACGAAATTGTAATTCAGTTGGGTGTTTGTTGCTCCCCTATTTATAAAGGGGATTTCATGGCTGATGTTAAGAGAGTTCAGAATTTTGAGTCCAAAATAGTTCAAAAGTGGATGCTATGCTCTCAAAGCAAATAAAATGTAAATAGATACTTTAGTAGACATATCAAAAGAAAATCTAGGGTGAAAGTTATACTGTATGAAGATATTAAATATGGTTTTACAAAGTAATATCAGAAATGAAGGAGAATATTAGTTCTAAAATGTTGCTCTCCTATGTATTTTCTTCCAAGTTATGAATGAAGTTGTTAATTATGATTTCATTTTTCTTCTGTCATTTGCACCAAATGAATGAGCTTGTTTGATGCTTTAGTTTAATGAGTTGATTAAATGCTAAAATAAGGCTATAAATTTGTAGGAAAGGGATATAGGATTAGGTAAGGAAGCGATATTTTGAAACACGGTGAGTTAGATGTTACAAAGTGGCATACTAATAGTCCATTAATTTCTGATGTTCAATCATAATTGTATTACCGATTGATTGCAAGTAGTGACTTTGTTTCTCCCTCAAATAAGGCATTGATGGTTTTCTTAGTTTATCTCATAGCCAGTTGAGCTAGTAATGAATTTGTCCTAGGAGTCAAGATGAAGAAAAATTCATAACATATTCTAAATATCACTACCTCAAATTTTAGTATGTAAACGCATTCCCTGAAACAAATGACACTTTCACCCAAGGTCTACCAAGCCTTTGATGAAGTGGGTTTCTCGAGGAAATGCATTTGTGTGAGGAAATTCTCTTTACCACATTAGAGATATTATGAGCATGCATAGGATTACCCTCCTGGGTCTCATAGAGCCCGAAGTGAAGAAGTGAGGTACTAAGTACTTTACTTATGTGTTAGCTAATCCTCAACCTTGTTGATGATTGAGTTATGGAAAATTCATAGGTAGGGACTGAGATTAAGTTTGGTTCTTAAAAAATAACCAACAGAAATGGTGAATCTACTAACGAACAACTTTTCATCTTTGGTGTAAATTTGTTGAAGACCATTTAGGAGTAAAAAATGAATGAACATCTGGTTCAGATGTTGAAGAAGTTCCAGTTCTGGAAATTGATTTGTGTTAGGGTTAGAGATGGCAGATATCTAACAATTAAATGCATATTTAATTAATAAATAGAGAAACTAAAACACACACAGAATAAATCATAACACAAATAATTTAACGTGGTTCACCCAATCCGGGATACATCCACCAAACCGCAGCCATCCAATACTTTTATTATCCAGTGTAAAACCTATTACAATATTGCAAATAATCATGTTTTTCATCATACAGTAATACCCATCTAAACCCCTTTTTAACAAGCTTAGAAGCTTCTAGATTTAGGGTTCTACAAAATCGGATTTTTCCTTTTTCATTGATTTTTCCCTTTTTTGGTGATCACGCGAAAAAGTAGGAAAATTTTCTCGGGGGCTGCCGCCCCCGAACCCCCGCTCGGGCCCCGACCTGGCCCCGGACCCCAGCAAGGATAGGGGCTGGGGTGTACAGATACCATGGGCTATATAGTATAGCATGATCAATGCCATACATACCAACCTTGAAGACCAAAGGCTGAAGAGAGCTCTACTCCCCTTATCACCGCCTTTCAGAACATATCTGCTAGATTGACATTTATATGTATCTTGTCTAGTTTGACTCCATCCATCCTCCAACACTGACCAATGAAATGATATCTCAACTGTATGTGTTTTGTTTTAGAATGCAAAAGGTTCTTTTGCAAGATGTATAGCACTCTGGTTTTCTGTAAACAAGTAATTTTCAGCATGTTGTTTTCCCAACTCTTCCATGAAAAATTGTAGCCATATCATCTCCTTTGCCGCCTCTGTTGCAGCAACATACTCTGCCCTCGTAGGTGGATAAAGCAACACCTTCCCGAGAAATCCAACTCATTGTTGTCCCACCAACTGTAAATACATAACTTTGTGGTACTCTGCCTGGTATCTATATCCCCTACTAAATCTGAGTCAACATAGCCTTTTAAATCAGTATTAGAGCCCCCAAAACATAAACAATTATTGGATGTACCTCTCAAATACCGAAGAATCCATTTTACCGCATTCCAATGTTCAACTCCGAGATGACTCAAATACCTGCTAACAACTCCTACAACATGTGCTATATCTAGTCTCGTGCATACCATGGCATACATCAAACTGCCTACAACTGAAGCATATGGTACCTTGGACATTTTTTCTTTCTCCTCTTGTGTCTTTGGACACATATCCTTAGTCAATTTGACATGACTAGGCAAAGGTGTGATGACAACTTTTGCATTCTCCATATGAAATCTCTGCAACACCTTTTCAACATAATTAGCCTGAGATAAAAACAATTTTCTGTTTTTCCTATCTCTACAAATTTTCATACCAAGGATTTATTTTGCTGCCCCCAAATCCTTCATAGAAAAATATTTTGCTAACTGTTGTTTTAGCTCACTTATGTGATCCATGTTAGACCCAGCTACAAGCATGTCATCAACATATAAACACAAAATAAAGTAGTTGTCATTATCCAACCTCTTAAATAAACACAATAGTCAGAATTACACCAGCTGTAGCCTTGCTCAGCCATAAAACTATCAAATTTCAAGTACCGTTGTCGAGGTGCTTGCTTCAAGCCATATAAACTTTTCTTCAATCTGCACACTAGTTTCTCCTTACCTTTGACCTCAAATCCTTGTGGTTGTTCCATATATATTTCCTCTTCCAAATCACCATGGAGAAAGGTCGTTTTAACATCAAGCTGTTCTAAATGCAAATCTTTAGCAGCCACAATACTTAAAACAATACGGATAGAAGTCATTTTAACAACAAAGAAAAAATCTCATCAAAATCAATACCATGTTTCTGTGCAAATCCCTTTACAACTAATCTAGCTTTAAATCTTTTCTTAACTCCATCCTCCTCTTTCAGCCTATAAATCCATTTGTTTGGTAAAGCCTTTTTACCTGCAGGCAACTTGCATAATTCCCAAGTCTGGTTTTTCAGCAAGGAGTCCATTTCTTCTTCCATTCCATGCTCCCCGAACCTTGGTATCCACGCATAGCTTCGTCATAATATTTTACAGTTCCATGACATCAGGTTAACAAATAGTATTCACAAAGAGGAGAGAATCTTTGGAGGTCTGCCAACCTTAAAAGATCATCTAATGAGGTTGTGGTATTTGTTGTTGTTATTTGTTGCGGCATGAGGACCTTGAAACATCATTGTTTGGAATATCATCAACCTTTGCATAATGATTTTCTTTCTTCTCATGTTGCAGCAACAAATCTTTGTACAAAACTTTCTCATTGAATAGGACATCCCTGCTTCTCACAATTTTTTGATTTTTAAAATCCCAAAGCCTATAACCAAATTCATCAATGCCATATCCAACAAATACACATTTCTTTGATTTTGCATCAAGCTTAGTTCTATTTTCAGAATCTACATGTGCAAATGCTTCACAACCGAAGGTTTTGAGAAAAGAATAACTCACCTTCTTACCTTTCCATGCTTCCTCTGGAATACCACAACCCAAAGGATTAGAAGGACCTCTATTAATTAGATAAACAGCAGTGTTTACAATCTCTGCCCACATTTTTAAAGGCAGCCCAGCATGCAATCTCATAGTCCGTGCACGCTCCATTATTGTCCTATTCATGCGCTCAGCCACTCCATTTTCCTGTGGAGTCCTTGGAACCGTTTTCTGCCTACGAATACCATTAGAGGAACAATAATCTTCAAACTCTTTACTACAATACTCACCACCATTATCAGATCTGAGACATTTTAACCTTTTTCCCGTCTCATTCTCAACCAAGCTTCTCCATTTTTTAAAGTTTCA
>VDFB02054150.1:0-59411 GCA_007258455.2 Sequoia sempervirens | reverse complement strand
TATATAGATGTATACTTGTAGGTAAAGGCTATGGAGGAAGCTACATGAGAGATTTGGTAGAGGTGGTTGGTTTGCGTTTGGTCAAAACCCATGAAAGAGGATAGGAGTAGAGATTATTTGGAGGATGGTACATGGTGGATACAAATCCATGAGAGGAGAAAATAATGGTAAGCAGAGCTATTGGAGGAGAGCAAAGCTAGCACCAACAAGATGTTGGAAGAACAGGAAGAAGAAAATACTTCATGTGCACTTTCGACAGAGATGGAGTTTGTTGTAGATTGCTTGCAATATGAAATAATGGTTCGACCATACAACTCCACTTTTGTGAGCCCATGCTCACAAAATTTCTATCTCAGGTGTTTGATGCATGAGCATCCTGGGGTACTAAGCAATCCTACACAACCAAAAATATTTTAAAGTTTTATGCCTGCGTTTTATTTTATTTTTAGCTATAGGTGTAAATTGTTGAAATTTTCAACTCCTCTAGTGTAGCAGAATTTGGTGATGGATTGTGGGAAAATCAATTAATTAATTGATTCACTTTTTTTATTGTTATAAAATATTTGAGAAGTGTTAATTTTCTAAAAGATAAAAATTCCATGCCCAAGCTTGTGAGTGGACAATTATTGTAAATTGTAACTCCATTAAAAAAAAATTGAAATTGCATCTTGTTGGAGGACTAGAATTATGGGAATTGATGGAATGGAGAGAGTGGGTGTAAAGTGGGAAGAAAAATTTGAATTGCACATTAAATGCACATGCTAAGAAGAGGAAGTCCATGCCAAGAAAGAGTAATGAGTATTTTGGAGGTTTGACTAGCATTTTCTTATTTTTGGGGAAAGAGAAAAGATTCCCTAGGTCGTAACTATGAGACCCAGTCTCAATAAAACGGATATAATTTTCTCCTATGAGATTGAAACCAAGAATTTCAAAATGATCTAGAAAGTGACAGATTTTTCTTGGTGGTTTAGTGGAGGTTGATTTGAGAAACCAATAGTGGTTTCTTCTCACCCAATTTCTACTTATTGATGCTTGCTCATTTGGTGAAGTGGGGCTTTGGAGAGTTGGTGGTGGAATATCTAGATGCTGTTGGAATGATGTTGGAATATTGAGTTGCAGATTTTTGTATGTGTGAAGCTCATGTTGTATGTGGGCATATGAGCTCCATGATTATGTAATTCATTTTCAGATTTGAACTTAATATATGTTGTATATTTTCTCTTCCATTTCTATGTGTTTAAGTTAATTTGTTGCCTTCTTGCATGGAGTTGTATGTGTGTTTGTGATTAGATTTGAAAGGGAGAGTCTCCCTTACTATCAGTGGTATAAAAGCATGTTGAGTTTATTACATTAGTGGTATAAGAGTAGGAGTTCCTGAGTGTCCAGGAAGAGCGTCGAATGTGAGGCGGTTTGCAGCAGGACTTAGGGATGGAATGTGTGTGGTGTGTAGACCGATCATTGAATGTGAGGTGGTCTATACTAGAGAGGTTTAATATTGAGTGTGTAGCAAGTTTTTGATGAAATTTCAAAGAAGAAAGGATACAAGTTTGTTATAGTTGTGTATGTAAGTGAGCAGGATGGAGAAAATATTGCAAAAGTATGCTTTGAAAATAGTGTGAAGAAAGATGGTGATAGTGTAGTAAAGGATGAGAAGCAAAGAGAATGTCCAACAATCAAAGATGAAAACTATGTTATAGTAGACTTACGTCCTTTGGAGGACATGAAGACACTGATGATAGTAAGTAGCGAAGGTGAAAGTATTGCAACTCAAAGTGAAAGAGTAAAAGTTGTTGCAGTTGAGGATGTTGTAGCTAAAACAAAGTATGCAGTGATGTATGAGGATCTACTGTTCGATGAGGAACTTGATGAAGACTAAGAGTTTATTGAGGAAGAGATCGTAGAGATAGATAAGTTATTCAATGCAACAACAAAGATAGTAGCATTCAATAGTGAGGAAGAAGATGTTGTGACAGAAGAAGTCATCAAGGTAAAATCTGATTTTTATGAGATTTATAATTGCATTTGTAAAGGATCTACATTGTGAGATGAGAAAAAAATTAGAAAAGAAAAAGGATTGTGAGGATCCAAAGTGGTATATAGATGTATACTTGCAGGTAGAGGATATGGAGGAAGCTACATGAGAGATTTGGTGGAGGTGGTCGGTTTGTGGTGGGTCAAAACCCATGAAAGAGGAGAGGAGTAGAGAGATTATTTGGAGGAGGATGGTACATGGTGGATACCAAACCATGAGAGGAGAAAAGAATGGTAAGAAGAGTTGTTAGAGGAGAGTGAAGCTAGTACTAGCAAGATGTTTGAAGAACAAGAAGAAGAGAAGACTTCATGTGCACTTTGGACAGCGATGGAGTTTGTTGCAGATTGCTTGCAATCTAAAAGAATGGTTCTACCATTCAACTCCACTTTTGTGAGCCTATGCTCACAAAATTTCTACCTTGGGTGTCTGATGTAGGAGCATCTTAGGGTACCAAGAAATCCTGTACAACCAAAAATATTTTAAATTTTTATGCTTGTGTTTTATTTTGACTTTTGGTTGTAGGTGTAAATTGTTGAAATTTTCAACTCCTCCAGTGTAGCAGAATTTGGTGATGGATTGTGGGAAAAAAATTAATTAATTGATTCACTTTTTTAATTGTTTTAAAATATTTGAGAAGTCTTAATTTTATAAAAGAGAAAAATTCCATTCCCAAGCCTGTGAGTGGACAATTATTGTAAATTGTAACTCCATTAAAAAAAATTAAAATTGCATCTTGTTGGAGGACTAGAATGATGAGCATTGATGGAATGGAGAGAGTGGGTGTAAGGTGGGAAGAAAAATTTGAATTGCACAATTAATGCACATGCTAAGAAGAGGAAATCCATGCCAAGAAGGAGTAATGAGCATTTTGGAGGTTTGAGTGACATTTTCTTATTTTTGGGGAAAGAGAAAAGATTGTTTGGGTCATAACTATGAGACCTAGTCTCATTAAAATGGCCATAACTTTCTCATACGAGATCAAAATCAAGAATTTCAAAATGATCTAGAAATATGGAAATGAGGCACACCAAAATCAAAAAAAATTAAAAATAAAATTTAAAGAATGAAAAAGCATTGATAGACAAAAAGTGACAGGTTTTTCTTGGTGGTTTCGTGGAGGTTGATTTGAGAAACCAATAGTGGTTTCTTCTCACCCAATTTCTACTTATTGATGCTTGCTCATTTGGTGAAGTGGGGATTTGGAAAGTTGTTGGTTGCATATCCAAATGTTGCTAAAATGATGTTAAAATGTTTAGTTGCAGTTTTTTGTATATGTGAAGCCCATGTTGTATGTGAGCATATGAGCTCCATGATTATGTAATTCATTTTTAGATTTGAACTTAATATATGTTGCAGATTTCTCTTCCATTTCTATGTGTTTAAGTTAATTTTTTTCCTTTTTGCATGGATTTGTATGTGCGTTTGTGATTAGATTTGAAAGGGAGACTCTCCCTTGCTATTAGTTGTTTAGAGCATGTTGAGTTTATTATATTATTCAAGTTTCTTGATGAATTTAGGATCAATAGTCATCACTTGAAAGTCCAAGAAGTTGATGCTAGCATTTCATAAGAAAAAAACAAAATATATAGTAACTTAAGAGGAAATTAAAGAAATATTATGGCTTTGAATGATTCTTAAGGATTTGTATTAAAAATAGGTTCTATCAACATCACTCATGGTCAATAACACTTCTAAAACCAAAATGGCAAAAAAATTGGTATTTAATGGCCAAACCAAGCACATCCTGGACTGAAGGCTCAACATGTGCTAGAAAATGACTAAGGCATGAAATATGTAAGAGTGGTGAAAAATAGAGCTCCTACATGTAATATGTAAAAGCACTAAAAATCAACGCTCCTACATGTGCAAAAAAAATTCTAACTCCCAAAATTGAATTTTCACAGCTTGGTTTAAAATGTGAATTTTGACGAACTAACAAAGGTTAATGCTCAAAATGAATTTTTGAGGATGGGTCACCATGAACAAGGACTAATGCAATTTCCTAGTTTTACATGCTTAGAGTACGCAGGCTACAAAACAAACAAGTTTTATAGGGGTTATCCCTTGAATTGAGCACACTGAATTCGAGGATAACAACTGGCTCTAGTTGGGGAGCTTCCTTCAGTCATTCTTAGAAATTATTGAAGGGAGAAGAACTCCAGACTTCAAGTACCTTTATCCACCCATTGGGAAACAGAGTCAAGCACGACTGACACAAAGAAAATCTATGAAAACAAGATGCAAAATTATGCAAATGCACTTATTGAAAAGGTAAAAATCTACCTAATTAAAACTAGCCATCAATGAAACCTTATCAAATGAAACCATTCACAGGTTCAAAAAAATAGTTGCCTTTCTTCAATAGCTTGCAATGCCTTCCATGATCATTAGCAACTACATGTAGATGAAGTTGAGGCATTTCTTCTTGAAAGAGATGAATAGGTTCAACTACCTCTGAAAATATATTCGATATACTGCTGCTCCAAAATGAATCATTGAATTCAGACTTCTTTTGCGCATCTACAAATACATATTTAGCTACATCCTCAAGTTTATCTTCACATTCAGGTACAAATGGAACCTTTGTCTTCCCATTGGCCTCCAACCAAGCAAGATGTCTTATGGGACATTCCCTCGATTGGTCAAAGATTGAATGCTTTTTACCAATTGCTACTTGAACAACTGATTCATCAACCATGGAAACCTCATGCTGATCAGAATGATCTCCTTCATGTGATTCAAATGAAGATATGACTACACTGCATACCTCAATATGTTGTTCGCCATCTTTAGACTTGGGAAAATCTGAATTATTTATAAGAAGGTCCTCATCATGCCTTTGGGAAGTTCCTTTATGCAACACATGTTCAAGTTTATGACCTCGAAACATAGATACATTCTTTTCAACTTGACTTGGACCTTCGTGCATGTCCATCTTTTCAGACCTTAAGAAAAGATTGTCTTCATTCACTTGAACTTCAGCAGAATGATTTTCATCCTTCTAATTTTCATCAATGGCTTTCTAAGACTGCATAAACTAGAATTGGGAGTCGCCAACTATGTCTACATCCTTTTCCTGAAAGAGAATAGCGAGATCACTCAGATTGGAGTCAGGATGCTTGGCTACTACTTTTAGTAATGGTGCCTCAAGAGCAATCCTTTTCAGAGGTGAAGATAATTTGTGTTGATTCCCAACAACAAATTTATGAGCAACATTTGAAAGTGACCTTCCTGGTACGTCCTTGCAAGGCACAAAAAACACATCTTGAGCTAGCTACTTTTTGAGGACAAGTAGTTCATTTTCCAACCTTTGCACCATAGTATTCATCCTTGTGATGGAAGAAAATAACTCCAAAGAAGTACTTTCTTCAGATTCATGTGATTCAATTCTTATTTTCCTAACAAGAATGAGATCATCTTCAATTTATGTTGCCAAGGTTTGCACAATTGCAAGAGTAGTTGGGGTTGCTCTTCTCAATAGGAAACCAACCTCAGAAACTTGAGCATTTACAAAGAAACATTTCAAATTCTTAGTTGTAAGTTGAGCAATAGTTGGAATTCTTTGTGTCAACTTGTTGAAGTGAGCAATGAACTCACACATAGGCATGTGAGATTCCTTCTTCAACTGGGTGAGTTGATCCAACAAAGCATGAGTGTCTTCAGGAGGATTGAACCTTTATTCAAACTTGGCTATGAAAGTTTCCCATATTGTGATGGTACGTGGTGCTAGATGATAAAACCAATCTACAATGACACCTTGGAGAGTCTCCACAAACAACCTTATAGATACATCTTCATGTTCAACACCATGAACTCTAAAAGTGATGTAGAAAGAAGCAACATGCTCATCAGGATGTTGTTGTCCATCACTAAGGAACTTGGGAAATTTCTTCCATGAGCCTTCAAGAAGAGCATGTAGGGGTAGATCTAGACTTAATAGACCAAAAGCATTTCCCCAAGGACCTTGAGCAACCATTTACATGCCCTTGGTGAAAGCTTGAAAAACTTACAAGAAAAAAAATTACAATGAAAAAGGACACGGGTATACTTCAAACGAAAGCGTGAGGCTTTCAAATGTGTATCGCGTCCCTAGCGGAGTCGCCAAAAAATTGTTGGGTGAAAATTATGTAATCCCTTTTAATAGATTGCAAAACCTGATTTCAACCACAACTATGTTAGATACAATCTCTCCTCTTAGAAAGGGGAGGCACCATTCTTACTGCTTATTGAAACTAAGTAAAATTAATTAAGTATTCACAATGATGTAAACTATGATAAAAGATGGGGGTGCTTCACATTCACAATTCTCTCTTTTTTCAGAGAATATGTTTTACAATGCTTCACGGTTTTAAGTTCTTGTTTTGATACAACTTCAAACTAAAAACAAAGCAGTAATTCCAGTATTCTTATCTTGTCAAATCAAAGGCTAAGAATACCAGCATGATAACAATAAATGATAAAAAAAGAAAAACTCACAAAGGCACAAAGTCGTTTCATAGCTTTTACCAATGAATCCTTTGAGATATGTAACCAGCGTTGTAATAGAAGAACAAAGTCTTCTAGATACTCCATGATAGATCCATAAACAACATGAATAAATACAAGCACAAAGTCTTGTAGAGAATTCAACAACAATATTAAATCAATATCATAAATTTGAATAAAAGGGTGTAATACAAATTTTACATGGATTTACTCAAATCCCTTTAGATCTCAATCACTAATCACTGCCAATCTCAATCAAATCCAAAGTATAATCAATTCCAACACAAATTTTGGTATGCAACTCACTTCTTTATTGATCAAAATAGATTCACAAAGTTTCATGTATTTGCTTCTCAAAATGGGCAGTACTTCGTTGCAAAAGATAAAAGATAACCATAACAATATAATCCTCTCTTATTTATAGATAGGAGAGGAGAGCAAATCTAGGAAAATTAGGAGAGAAAATCTAGGAAAATCCTACCTAACTAATTGACTTATTAAAAAATGTTGTCCACAATTATAGGAGAACATATTTGTTTACATGTAATTACATTTTTTGAAATGACATGTAAAATGTCGAAACTTATTTACATAAAGCATGAAAAATGCTAAAACTGGAAAATCTAATCTAAGGAAAAATTTGGCCTTCTTCAACATCTTTCTCCATGAAAAATTCATGATGGTGTGCACTTCATCACTATCTGGCATTGGAGTGTACTTTGGAGATGATGAGGATTCTTGAGATTAACTCCTCCAATGAGATTGAAGACTTTTCGATGCCTTTCAAATCTAAAATAAGCTAGAAATCCATCATTTTGTTCATTGAAGCTATTGAGAAAGCTTCGTCTTCAAATTCTTCTTGGTGTTATAAATCAGCACTTCAACATATTAAAGGACTTGGGTAGTTTCATGTAAAAGTGGTGAAAAACGGAGCTTCTGCATGAAATATGTAAGAGTAGTGAAAAATGAAGCTTTTACATGTCATATGTAAAAGCAGTGAAAAATGGAGCTTCTGCATGAAATATGTAAGAGCGGTGAAAAATAGAGCTTTTGCATGTGACATATGTAACAATGGTGAAAAACAGAGCTCCTACATGTGGCTTGTGGTTTGAGATGTAGAAGCGCTAAAAAACCTCGCTCCTACATGTGCCAGAAAATAACTAAGGCATGAAATATGTAAGAGCAGTGAAAAAAAAAGCTCCTACATGTGACTTGTGGTTTGAGATGTAGAAGCACTAAAAAACCCCACTCCTACATGTGCTGAAAAATGACTAAGGCATGAAATATGTAAGAGCGGTGAAAAATAGAGCTCCTACATGTGACTATTGGTTTGAGATGTAGAAGTGCTAAAAAACCTTGCTCCTACATGTGCCAAAAAATGACTAAGGCATGAAATGTGTAAGAGCGGTGAAAACATAGCTCCTACATGTGACTTTTGGTTTGAAATGTAGAAGCACTAAAAAACCCCACTCCTACATGTGCTAGAAAATGACTAAGGCATGCAATATGTAAGAGCGATGAAAAATAGAGCCTCTACATGTGACTTGTGGTTTGAGATGTAGAAGCACTAAAAAACCTCACTCCTATATGTGCTAGAAAATTACTAAGGCATGAGATATGTAAGAGTAGTGAAAAAAAAATCTCCTACATGTAATATGTAAAAGCGCTAAAAATCAACGCTCCTACATGTGCAGAAAATTTTCTAACTCCCAAAACTAAATTTTCACAACTTGGTTTAAAATGTGAATTTTGAAAAACTAAAAAAGGTGCTTAGACTAAATTTTTAAGGATGGGTGACCACACACGAGGACCAATGCAATTTTCCTCATTTTGCATGCTTAGAGTACATGGGCTACAAAATAGACAAGTTTCATAGGTGTTATCCCTTGAATTGAGCGCACTGAATTCAAGGATAACAGTGTAGAGGCCGACCATTGTTTCCAAAATGTTATTTGAAAGTGGTGCATCAGAATTTACTTTTGAGAAGTTACTTACCAAGTCTGATTTATGGCTTTCTCCATAAGTTGTATGTAAAATCATCCCTTCAGGGCATGAGTTAAGCCCACCTAGAAAAAGCGTACCTACTCTCTAGGTTGTAAAGATTGTCTTCTATGAACTTTACAAAAATATTCATCAAACTTGGACATAAAATAATTTGCTTGATTTAAAAAGAACACAACAAAACAAATATTGAACTTAGTTATTAAAATCTTAAACCCTTTGGACTTAGTGTGAATACCTTTGAAAAGAGCTCTATATTTGCACTCCTTAAAAGATATCTTAAACAAATATTTCTAAAGGTTTCTAAATATTTATTCTTACAATTCAAGTCACATTTAGACCAAATTCAACTTTGGGAACTATGGTCTTAGGATCTTGACTTTCACAAACTTTGAGCTTTTGTGGAAGGAAACTTGCTTAAACTATAAACATTTAGAGTCAATTTTTTTTTTTATTGTTGTGTTGTGTTGAATCACTTGCCAATTCTCAAAACAAATCAGAACAACCAAGAAAAAAAAAATTCAAACTTGTCCAAATTGGAAACAAATCTGCATAGAGTCACTACTGTTGTTGTTTCTACTAATATTGACCTAAAACTTACACGCTATTGCTTAGAAAATTCACTTTTGTTGTTTTTATTTATGATAGTCATTGAAAAGAGAAGGCCTCTTTTGAAAAAAAAGAAACACTTTTGAGTTAAATAGAGTCGCTATTGCAAAACATTGTCGCTATTGATTTGAAAACTATAACTGTTGACTTGAACTTGGTCGCTATTGATCAAAATTATCGCTATCACTGTCTTTGGTTTTTGACCAAACAAAGTTGCTTTTGCTAAAAATTGAACGCTATTGCCAAAAAAACTAGTCGCTATTGACCTAAAGGATTGTTGTTATTGCCCTATTTTTTGGTGCAAATCAGAGACTGGTCCGAAAACTAGCTAATCTTTTATCATTTGAGAGAAAAATAGCCAGACTTCCAAAACACCTCATATCTGCATCATTTTGTATCCATTTGCAAAAAAAATCAAACAACCCAACCTAGTTTTAGGATTCAAAATCAAAACACAACTTGGATTATTCCATTGATCTGATTTCTAAGATATTAACATTTGCTTGCACCTCAAGGCTAGTTCAAGCCTCTAGAAAAAATGAAGTGAAATATCAATTCAAGTTTTCTACATTTTGGGTCCAAAAATTAGCATCATTTTAAAAAAATTCACCAAACATCACTCACTTTATGACCATTTGGCATCCTACTACTCTTTTTCAACAACCACATCTTATAGAACCTATTATACAACCAAATCTCACGTGAATTTAAGGTGAACAATTGGACATTATTAGTAGTTTGAGAAATTTCATGTTTGAGAAAAAGGAAACACCAACTCAGTGGAGAAATGTGGCTAATATCCTAGACAAAGAATAATGAAAAGCTAATCTTGTAGTTGAAAGACCAGTATTACCACCACATGCTTGGAAATAGATAAAAATAGCTTGCAAAACATCCTTTTAAACAAAAAACCCAAAAAATAAAGCATCAATCCATTTCATAGTTAGATATCACCAACTTTCCCAAGGTCTTGGAACTTGTTTATGAAAACCATGAGATCCCAGCACATGAAAAAGATGGAAGCCAACAAGAATAGATCAAGAGCACCAAAAACAAACACTACTAATGAGGAAACTTACTCATGAGGATATAAACCAACTGACCTTACAACTCCTCAAAGAGAACCCATGTTTAAAGAAAACTAAGATCAACCCCCTAATGAGGTAAAATTACTTCTTAGGCATCAAGAAGGAATTACTAAACAAAGCCAACCTCATGATTCTCAAACTTACACCATATAAGAAGAGGATAGTGACAAGGAACTTACTAAGGAAAGACTCATAGAACACTCCCAAAATCCTAAGATGCAAAAGCTTATGGATAAGATTCTTGGGATAAGTACAAACCAGTATTTCCTCACACTTGCAAAAAGTGGTGCTAAACTACCTATTGACTTCAATGTGGACATGCTAAAAGATCCTAATCTTATTCCACTTGGAGATCAAATGGTGGTTAGAATTTTTTTGAAACCAACCACAAATCCCAACATATCACCATTGTTATCACAAAAAAATGATAAAATGCAACCTAAGGATAACCCATTGTTTAGACAACCATCTTAAATTGAAAAAGCATTTGTTTCACAATAGTATCAAGGAAATGCAACCCAAAATGTACCACAACATAACAATATGCAAAACATGGGAAATTTTCCAATAGAACAACAACATAGTAACCCATCACAAGGGCAATACATGACACAACACACCTCATACATTGACCCTACCAACAACTTACAATATCAACAAGGGAAAGTATCACAAAATCAACCACAACAAGGTGTAACATCAATGAAATACCAAGGTAACCTTCAAAATTAACCACAACACGGTGAAACATTAATGCAATACCAAAGTAACCTTCAAAATCAAACACAACAAGGTGTACTTTCAATGCAACATCAATGTAACCTTTCATAACACTCACAACAACAAAGTGTACCATCAACGCAATACACAGGTACCCTTCAACAACACTCTCAACAATAAGGTGTACCGTCAACACAATACCTAGGTACCCTTCAACAACAAGGTGTACCATCAATGCAATACACAAGTACCATTTAATAACACTCACAACAACAAGGTGTATAGTCAACACAATACCTAGGTACCCTTCAACAATGCTCACAACAAAAAGGTGTACCATTAATACAATACCCATGCACCCTTCAACAAAATTCACAACAACAAGGTGTACCATCAATGCAATACCAAGGTACCCTTCAATAAAATCCCCAATAACAAGGTGTACCATCAACACAACATCAAGGTAGATTTCAACAAAATCCACATCAACATGGTGTACCACAAACGAACTATCAAATTACACCCCAAACTCAACAAAACTTTGTTCAACAAACCCAAAATAAAAAATCCTCAACAACAACAGCAAGGAGGACCACAAAATCAATACCAAGGAACACCTCAAAGTCAATATCAAGGTACACAGCAAGGACCCAATCTACCTTATTCACAACAAGGACCCAACATGCCTTATACACAACATGGTCCTCAAGGTCCCATGAATACACAATATCTAGTTTACGACCAAATAAATGTCACGGGACAACAAATATATAAACACCAAAATCGTCAAGCAAGCACACCAAACAATGAAATAAATGTACAACTACAAACAATCAATTAGAGGATATTGGATATACAAATTGGAAAGCCTAAAAAGAGCTACGCTCTACAAGAAACTTTTCCATATGCATTTGAACAGAATATATCCATGGTACCTTTCCCCAAAGGCTTTGAAATACTGAAATTGACGAGTATAAGGGGAAAGGAGATCCAATTGAGCATGTACATGAGTTTTTAGTATCTTGCATGGAACTACAACGAAATGACACCTACATGATGAGACTTTTTCCATGAAGTCTCAGCGGGCCCGCCATAGATTGGTTCTCGCATTTACCACTAGGTATCAAAAAATTAGATGAATTGGCAGATAAGTTTGTTAACCACTTCTCGTACAACATAGAACATGACATCATGATCACCAACCTATATAAAATAAAAAAAACAAGGTGAATCATTTTCCTTGTACCTACAAAGATGGAGGTACAAAGCGAGAAAAATCAAGTGGCACGTTTTAGAGAAATAACTTATTGATGTCTTTATCTCCAACGTACATGTAGATATCAATTAAAACCTCATAGTACTATGCCCAATAAATTTTGAGGAAACCATTGAAAATGGTATACTTATCAAAAGAGCCCTTGTTGCAAGAGGAACAAGCAAACTTTACAACCCAAAAGATAAAACTTCTACTTCAAATGACAAACCCAAGATATGGGAAAAAAATAAGAACGTAACCAATGATGTAGTAGTTGATGCTAAGGTTGTATGCAATGTGAAAACTCCCAATATTACATAAAATTAGGTCCAAACAACACAAGGTTATCAATAGAACAACCAACCCAATTATCAATAGAATAACCAACTCATTTATCCACAAAATAATCAACCAAACAACCAACAACAAAATCAAGGACAAGATAATGAAAGGAGACCACTAGTACAATATGACTAACTACAAAGGAAATTTACTCCTTCGGGAGAACCCTTGAGGTCATTATGCACAAACTAGTCCAAAATAGTCTCATCATAATAAATGACAAAGAAAATTATGAGGAACCCAACTTCAAACCCCCTTGGTATAACGAGAATAAAAAATGTGAATTTTACAAAATCAAGGGGCATACCACCAATAATTGCATGAGACTTAAAAACATTGTGCAAGACTTACTCTAAAAGGGAGAAGTGGACATTGAACCTCATCCCAAAAATAAAGACCTAAAAATTTACAAGGATCTAATTCCCAACCATTCTAGGGGAAACAAACAAGGAAAAGAACAAGATTACCATAAGGGCACCTTCTCTTATGGTGAGGATACCATTCTAGGACATATCTCTTATGATGATCATACCATCCAAATGTTAACCATAGAGGGTAGAGATCCTAAATGTAATGTGACTACTCGAAGGGGAAGAGTAAATATCCAAGGAGCACCAACCCAAATCAAGGCCACAAGTAATCCATCAAGTGAATATAGTATTGTGGACTGAATTAATAAAAATCCCACCCTAATCTTCATTCTTGAGTTCTTAAAACTGTCGCCAACACATAAGGAGATATTGGAGAAATCTCTTGTTTAAACGTCAGTCCCAAATAACCTCAACGCTAATCAGTTTCAATCCATGGTTGGAAATATCACATCCACCCATCATTTAGTCTTTTCTGAGAAGGACCTTCCACAAAAATTGTTCCACAATCAAGCCCTTTATTTAGAACTGGATTTCCACAAACACAAATTCAAGAGGGTACTCATAGATAATGGTGCAGGTTAAACATTTGTACCTTAAAATTTGTAAAACAATTGGGATACTTTGATGATGTCATAGATATAAACAAGAGCATCACCATCAAAGCTTATGCTGACATGGAACACAATTCAAGAGGGACAATCAGGCTACTTGTTCAAATAGGACCAACAATAATAAAAACTACATGTCAAGTACTAGATCTCAAGCTTCCATACAACCTTCTCTTGGGTCGACTATGCATCCATATATGTCAACCCCAAACCTTTCCATTATTGTGCCAAGTTGGAGGAAAAATATAAAAGGATTCAACAAATACCCAACAATGATATATCTTTTCATTCTTTTTCATAGGTTGAAACAACATCACTAGCTTCGTCCTCCACCACACCATCATCAATAGAGATACCTAAATTTGATACCAAGATCCAAGTACTTGACAAGGGTTGTGGGGAATACCACTTCAACCAATATTTTTGTATTGGAATGCTTTCCCCAACACCTAAAACTTATGGAGGACTGAAAGAAATCATACATGTTCAAACAATCATAATGGTAGTCAAACCCACTATTTTTACCAAGTGGGAAGACATGAAATATGAGGAAGTATGTGAAGAAGATTTATTTTTGTGGATCTAAAAAGGATGGGAACAACCACAACTTTCCCTTCCTATTGACCAAAGAAGTAAAGGATATCAACTAGCCAAAAACATGGGGTTCACTGGACAAGGTGGCTTTGTTCTACATGGACAAGGTAGATGAGAACCAATTATTATGGAAAGGCACCCAAAGAATCATGGAATGGGTTACAATATAGCTAACATGAATACCCCAAATACTGGAAACACCTCCTATGAAGAAGAAGCTACTTCTACCACTGATGAGACATTAGATACTTGTGAATGTCTAAAAGACTATTTGTATATCTAAAACATGTTTGAAAACCTCAATGTAAATACTATCATCATTGAAACTACATCTGACGACAACCATATCGAGACAGACTCCAATGAGTACGAATGGGATTCTTGTGACTCTAGTGAATACAACTTAGATACCTTATGGAGCCTTAAAAACCAATGTCCCTAAACTAGTAACGACATCCATAAGCTTTGTCGATACCAACAAAAAAATATCCTTGCATTATCCACAATTGATAGATTGGGACCAACAACATCATACTCTAGTTTTGGACACATTCCAGAATGATGGGGCTATTGCGGAGTTCATGGGACTTCAAACCAATATACCGCAGATCACAAAGCAGGGTTTGTAATGGAACTAGATCAAGGAGCATATTTTAGAGGGGAGATTGTGTATTCCAGTCACAAAAATAAACTAAAAAAATTAAAATAAAAAAAGAGGTTCCCTAAAGAGAAAAACAAAGGATGCATTTGAAGGTGAAAACCTCTCTGAGGCGCCCGAAGATGGAACATTCAATCTCCTCACTATAGAATATCAAGAGAAATCAACACTCTTAGTTGAAGACGTTGGACCTATCAATGTTAGCATAGTAGAAATACCCAAGATCACATATCATGCAACATCACTTGATCTTGAAGAAAAATTGAACTTCGTACATCACCTAGCTATATTTCCTGGAGCTAAACACATCAAGTAGAATCTACGGAAGATGCATCCACAAATAGAACTTTTGGTAAAAATAGAACTTCAGAAACTATTAGATGTGGGTTTCATCAGACCCATTGATTATCTTGAATGGGTGTCTAATCTAGTACCAATATCAAAGCCCACTGGGGGGCATAAGAATTCACACATACTTCTGGGATCTAAACAAGGCTTTCCCAAAGGATGACTTCCCTCTCCCCAACTGTAGACATTGAAAAATGTCCTAATTGATATCATATACTTGAAACAGATTTACTAACATCCTTTCCTTTTTAACCCATCATCTTTTCACTTAATTGATTAAATTAGCCTAGCTATTTAATTAATTGCATCATTTTCATCTATTGGCCTAATTAATTTAACCAAGTTAATTCATCCCTTTTTATGCTAACGTTTCATCCTATTAAATTAAATAAATCAAAATATTTAATTTAATCTCCTAAGTCATCTTATTTAAAATCATTTCATCTCTTCCCCATTCATTAAATCATTTAATTTAATGAATATCACTTTAATTCCTCCAAATCCCCTAATTACATGATTAAATCTTGTTTAATTAGCAATTAAACTAACTTTCCTCTAAGAAAAGGGAATATTCCCATAGAATATTCCTTATCCCCTTTTTGCACAATTAAAAATTTGTTTTAATTTGTAAATTTCCTTTTTCCTCACCCAAAGGAATATTCTAAGGAATGTTCTTATTCCTTCATCATTTGAAAAAGGGATATTTTCACTTGGCTTCTTAAGCAAGTTTTAACCTTCAACTTGTTGAACAAGTCAAAAGTGTGTTTGTTTGAGGCAAGTGTGAACCCTTGATTAAATCCCATCATGAATTCTCACCTGTTGATGAGAATCCATGATCCATGCCTCTCATCTCCTTCATCTTGGACCATTGATTAAAATTTTTGATCTCAACCCTTTATTCCTCATTTTCTTTCCTATAAATAGGTCACTATTTGGAGACAAATGGATCCATCTTTCAATTGCAAAGTCATGATGTTGAATTCACTTGCATCCATACTCTCATATTTACTCACTTTTTAGCTTATTTTAGTTAGTTTTAATTGCATAATAGCTTAGAGCATCCATTAATGGCTTCCATGCATTCATTTTAGTTTGTTTATAAATTAGGGTTTTTCATCTTTTAGCATAGCTTTAGCTTAGATTAGCTTAGCAATATCATAATCAGTTCATTTTAGCATAAAATCATGGTAACTTAGCTTTCATCATGTTCATTTTTAGTATAAACTAGGTTTTCATACATCAATCACAATGGTTTCATCGATTCTCTTCCATAGAATCGACTGAAACAGGCTCACTAATCATGGGATTGGGAAAGGGTCATCATTTCACATCAACATGACACCAATTCCAAAATGGGATAAGTTTCAAATGAGTTAGATTAGGAATTTAACTATTTTTGAGTAGTTTGTAGCTTTCATTTTCATTTAAATGTTTAGTTTAATTTTCTAATTTGAATGATCTTGTTTGTAGATGCAAGTATGTTTGGAGAAGTTATGCTTCAATTCATCATGAGTCAAGCATAATCGACCCTCACCAGCATTTCCTTGTCTCATATTCTAGTGCTAGAAGGAGGGAAAACCATTAATCTAACCATTTTTTTATCTTGAATTCCATTTTATGTTGTTTTGCAAGACTTGGCAGCGCCCAAATAACAAACAACGATGCTATTTCAATAGTGTCACCATATAGCGATGCCCTCACAATTTGAAATCTTGACGCTAAATTAATCCTCTAATGTTGATTTAAATCTAGTGATGCATATTTAATCTGGAGGTATTGAAAAGTTTAAACGACAACGCTCAAATTCACCAGTCTGACGCTTTCAAATTTCAAACTGCGATGCTACCGTGAGCAGTGACACCGAGAAAAATACCAACACTATCATGCTCACTATTTCTGCTACAAAGTGATGCACATTTTCACTAGAGCGATGCACATACTTCAAAATGGAATGCTATCATTTTTAGCGGCACCCAACTAGGGTAAGAAATCTTATGATTGTTTTTTTGACATGTGATTTAATTTCTTTGGTTTGTCTGACCATTGATGCATGTTTGCTCGTGTTTTGTTTGTTAGGCTAACAAGGTTTTGCAAGTTTTGTGAAGAAAGTCTTTTCTATCTTAAATTCTATAATTGTAACAAGCGTTTGACGCTTTGGGGCAATTATAACCTAATTTCATGCTTTCTACTTTCTACTTTAGGAAATGCACTAGAGTTCAATTAGGTCTAAAATGAATGCTCAAAGTTGGATAAAATTGAACCTTCACATCATCATTTTATTTTGGGCTTAAAATTGAACAAGGCAACTTCATTTTCAATTGGTGCTCTAAAAAGAACTCTCATCATTTTCAATTTGATGCACTTCTCTTGCTCTTCACGATGATCTTGAGAATAAAAAACATTCTAGTGACATTGGTTGTCTAAAAAATTACCTACATCTTTCAATTGGGTTTAAAATTGAACAATCATGCTAGTGTGAGAAAGAGACATTGTGTGTGTTCCCTCCTTGTGCTTTATGCGAATTGGGCGATCAAACTACAAGTGTACTCCCTCACTTTTTTTATCTTTAGAGGGGCCTACCTAAGACCAATTCGAAGGTGAATCCAACCAATTTTTTACTTGGGTCAGTATATAAATGGATAAGACTAAACTGTTGAGTTCTCATAGTATGTAGGCCTTAGCCGTACAGTGTCTTTCAAAATGGGGTATTACTTTAAAAATTATAAGAGCCCCTAGTAGGATTGATTAAAGCCTTTAGTGGCTTGTTGGGCACTCGCAAGGTGCCATGTCCCCAAGTACCCTTACTACAACCCATTTTTTTAGCAAGCCAGAATCCTAAAATATTTGTTGGTGCAAGAACAGTCATTCTAAAGCCACCCCACATTTGTACTATTCAATTGCAGAAGCAAAAAAAATCCTTTTAATCTCTGTATTTTAAGGATTTTGAGATTTGGTGGTCCTAAGAAGTGTGTGTCATGGAGGGGAGCCAATGTCACCAAATCTCTAAGTGTTCATATTGTCTAGTGTTTGGAGAAATCATAGTGGGGACTCAACAAATATGGCCATTTCTATCCTAGGGTTGTAAATGATTGTGAGTCAATTTAACACTTTGCTTGGTTTCAAAACAATACAAAAACAAACATTCACTATCATCCTCAAAATTTCAAACACTTTGGTTCAAATATGGACTTCTTGAGTTAGCCTTGATATTACTGCTTGTCCTAAGGATTTATCCTTGGCGATTTCTAAATATCTTGACATTAATCTCAAACCCATATTTTCCCAAAGACAACATAGGCAATTATGGCTTTGACCTCATGATTTTCATGAAATGGACATTGTTAAAATTATGATGTTTTTTAAATAAACATCTAGTTTGGAAACATAATCAAGACACGTGTTTGTGGTAAAATCAATTCACTTAAGCAAAGATAAATTAACAAATGAACCTCACATGACTATTTGGAGACTGATTGCTCCCATTGAACAACCTGATCTTCTAGGTGCTATAATTCAACCAAACTTTGAACTCATAAATGGTGAACAAACTGATCTCATTAGTAGTTTGAGAAGTTTCACTTTTGAAAACAAGGAAACAAATACATAATGGAGAATCACAAAAACCATTTTAGACGAAGAAGAGGAACACGTTGATATTGAGGTTGGAAGGACCACATTACCACCTCCCGCGTGGAAATAAATATCTTCCTTTCTTCCATAAACTTAAATTTTTTTCACATGATCTCACGTAAAATAAAGATCCCTAAGCCAAGGTCTACATGTCATAATTTTATAATTAGGCATCTCACTCAAAAAGCTCTAAAGAAACATCTTTTAGCACTTCACAAAATAGAGATAGATTGGTAGCAAAATTTTATAGACACGCTTCAAGGTACAATCCAAAATTATATGCATTCTTTTGGAGTCAACATCCTGATCTTTTTACATGACATCAAACTCCTATAAATGATTCATTGAACAATCAAAATCCGTAGGGGAAAATCTCCATTACTTCATTTCAGACATAGGAATCGTAGAACAAGGTATGGTCAAAAGTGTGCTTCAATATTTTATCACAATTGTTACACCTTGATGAGAAACTTTTATGCCTGAGCTAGGAGAGCTTGAAGAGGTTTGAACATTCCCATATTTCCTCTCATTTAAATTAACATTGGTTTTCTAGAACTTGGACATTTTGGAGGTATAGCATCATTCTCACTACCTTGGTCTTGTCAAAACAAAAGCTTCACTTTAGGTCAACATTGGGTCAAAAATTTCACTCACCCCTTCATCAAATTTCATCCTTCACTTCATCCAACTTTGCAAAATTTCAAGTACACCAACACTTTGGACTTATACATCAATCAAACCAACTACTAACTTAGCTACTTTGTATGTGAAATGTATCATTTTAAATGCACGTAGTTAAGTTAGTTAACATCTTTGAACTAGTTTATCTTGAAGGTCATGAGTCTACCCTAAATATTTCTAAGTTCATAAACATCCTTTATCCCAACATCAAAACATCAAAATCAAGTCAAAAGTGTTGTCCCAAAACGTTTGCAAAGATCACTTCCCACATCATTCATCTTTTCACCCCCCATTATCATCGTTGCTCCCAAAAGACTTAGAGTGTCCCTTTTACCTAAATTTGAGTCAACTAGAGAGTTCAAACATTAAAAAACTCAACACAACTCTCCCATAGGTTACACAAAATTTATGGTAAAGACAAGATCACAACACAAGAGAATCATGGAGAAAACCAAAGTTACATTTACCTCAAGTGATCCAAATCCTTTAGAATTCGATCCTAGAAGTCATGTTACCCTATCAAAACAACCGTCATCTCCTTCGGGACCATATGAGATCAAAGATGTCATGAATAATCCATTTGAGCTTACCAAGGAGGAACTTCTAGAACATCAAGCCTTTGAAAATGTAGCTCCCATATCCTTGACGTTTGTAGCACAAAATTTAACACAAGGTTTCACAACTCCATCTCTAGGGCTAAATCAAACTTACATTCCTATTCTTGCAACCATCCTTGCTAAATATTTTGGTCACACCTCACCATTTGAAAGTAATACACTTTTGGGTACCCTTTACACTAATCCTCCACCTCCCACCACTGCTTGGACACCTACTTTTGGTGATCCTTCTATTCCCAAAACTCCAAAATAGTTACACATGCTGCTTGAACTTCATTATTCCACCACCACTTCGACATTTCGGGGACACCCTTCTTCATCCACACCTATGAGTACCACAAGTGTGCCTACCATCACACAAAGTGATATAGACCAAGTATCTCAAAATAACATACAAGGGCATGTTAATACTATATCACAAAACCAACCCTTAATGCAAATAGGGACATTTTTATCCAACCCTCTAATGGATCCATCCATCCCATCTACCATTCCCACATCATCCACCATCAATCCACCTCAAAAAAATCCCTTGGTTACAAGTTCTATCAATCCTAGAAGTACCTTGATCACAAATCCCTTGTTTACATCTTTTGCACAAAGCAATCCTCAAAACATAGGACAAGGGAATCTTTTCAATCAATGGAATCAAGGTCCTAGTGTGTCATTTCCATTGCAAAATTTAACGACATCATCTTTTCCCATAGTCCCCTTTACTATTCCAAATCAATCAAGACCTCAAACATACATTCCTCCACCTCATTCTACCATCTTACAAGGAATGTTAATTCAAGGGAATCCTCCACCTTTCACCAACACTTCACTACCCGCTCAAAACATTAATACCCATAATCCTTCACAGATGTCTCAACAACCACCTGATCCCACATTGCAAACACACGCCTTAGCTTTAAAAAAAGTGCAACAAGCCTATTAACAAGTCATCCAACAACAACAACAATAGGCCCAATAGCAAGCCCTAGTGGCACAAAAAAAACAAGCACAACAAGCAACTTTAGCCCAACAACAACAATAACAAGCAGCCTTAGCAATTCAGCAAGAAGCCTTACCACAACAACAACATCAAGCACATCAAGAAACTTTATTAGCACATCAACAATAGCAGGCCCAACAACAATCCCTAGTGGCACAACAACAACAACAAGCTCAAAAGCAAGCCCTACGAGCTCAACAATATACCCAACAACAACAACAAGGTTCATAATATCCTCATTTGAACATAATTAATCCAAATGCATCAAGAACATATCCATCACTTTCAAAAAATATTGCACCATCATACACCCAATACAACTCATTTTTCATCCCACCATATGTTCCTCCACCCAACCTGCAAGATGATTTAGCATCACAATTGAAAGCACTCTCACAAGAAATACAGGACCTTCGTATGGGAAAGACAAAGAAACCTCATACATTGAACTTGTGTCCTTATCCATTTGACTGAAACATAGCAATGATACCATTCCCTCCTAGTTTTGAAATCTTCAAATTTCACAAATATAAAGGGAGAGGAAGTGTCATGGACCATATCAAATAATTTAACGTCATGTGCATGGAAGTGTCTTACAATGATTCATATCTAATGCGCCTCTTCCCTCGAAGTTTAACAGGTCATGCTATGGATAGTGGAAGTCTCATGGACCATATCAAATAATTTAAGGTCATGTGCATGGAAGTGGCTTACAATGATTCATATCTAATGCACCTCTTCCCTTGAAGTTTAATAGGTCATGTTGTGGATTGGTTTTCTCATTTTCCTCCTGGTATCAAAACTTTTCAAGAAATCACTGATAAATTCATCGATGACTACTCCTTCAATCTTGACATGGATGTCACTCTAGAAGAATTATACACTCTTAAACAAAATCAAGCAAACACCTTCGCTAATTTCTGACAACAATGGAGACAAAGAGCTAGTAAAAGCAAGTGGCCTCTTCCCGATGAACAACAAGTGGGAATCATCATAGCTAATATAGATCTAAATCTATCATTCCACTTGAAAATTCAATGCATCACATCATACGACGAGCTTGTCCCTAGATCCCTTAACATTGAAAGAGCCCTAATCTTACAAGGAAATACTCAGACTTACAAAGACAACTGTCCTTCAACTAGTTCAAATGAGAATCCTTGTGTCTAGGCTAAAAACAAAAATGTGACAAATGGCGGTATGGTAAATGCTAAGGTTATATTAAGTGCTCCTAGACCCAATAACAATCAAGTTGCTAACATCCAGCCAACTGTGCAACAAACAACACCTCCTCAGAACAATCAGATCAGCAATGCCAACATGCAACAAAGGCAAACTGATAATAGGAATAACTATCCCAAATGCAAGTACACACAGTTATCGGAACCCATCGCGATGATCATGAAGAAATTGGTAGAGTCAAATCTAATAGCACTTCCCAACTTTGAAAACTACCAAGAACCACAAGAGAAGCCATCTTGGTACAATGAGCGTGATCTCTGTGACTTCCATAAAATCAAAGGACACAAAACATCAAACTGCATGAAACTCAATATTATCATCCAGGATCTTCTAGAAAATGATACCATATTTGTTGAGGTACCAGCTAGGAATCAGGATCTCAAGATATACAAGGACCCTATGCTAGATCATAACAAAGAAAAAAATAGAAAATCTAAGGATTACACCAATGTGTAGCATACCTATTGCAATGTAGTTTCCTCCTACAATAACGTTATCATTGTTGTCACCATTAAAGGAGCTAGTAAAAAATGTGGAGTCACCACACGATGTGGAAAAATAACTATTCAAGGAGTCCCATCTCAATATTAGAAACAACCTACTTTTTCCACATCTAATCCTAGCAAGTACAATCTTCTAGACTAGCTCAAGCAGGCCCTCGCACAAATATCAATCTTAAAACTCTTAAGGTTATCTCCCGCACATAGATAAATACTAGAAAAAGCCTTGTCTAAGTCATCTGTTCCCAAGAACATTGATACCGATCAACTTCAAGCTATGGTAGGTCATATCACTAACCATCTTCTTACCTTCTCCGAGCAAGATCTACCATCACAACCATCCCATAACCGTGCTTTACACCTTCAGGTTGTCATTCATAAAAACAAGGTCAAAAGGGTCTTGGTATATGGAGGCGTTGGTCTAAACATTTGTACCCTACAATTGATCAAAAATATAGGCTATTCAGAAGACACTATTGAGAAGGAAAAAAGTACCGCCATCAGAGTATATGACAACCAAGAATGGGTATGACAAGGAATTATTGCACTGCCAATCCAAGTGGGGCCTCTTATTGAAGAAACTACATGCCAAGTGCTTGATCTTGATCTTCCCTATAACTACTTGGTCAACCCTGGATTCATGCCCTAACAGTTGTAGCCTCTACCTATCATCAATTTGTGAAGTTTCCTTTCGAAGGTAGAGAAATCACTATCTATGGAGATCCTGAGCCTTTATACTACTGAAAAAGTCTTGAGGCCAAGTTCTATAAGATCCCACAAATACCCAAAAATGATGAAGGGCCTATGCCACCAATCTCATTTGTTGACCCATCATCCCTAGCCTCTACCTCAACAACAAAATTTCCTATTTTGCAGAGTATACCCAACATCAAAGCAATGATCCAAGATGATGGTTGTGGAAACTATAAACTATTGAAAGACACCTTTGTCTTAGGAGAGTTAGCTATTTCTCCTCAGTCACATGGGAAACCCACATCTAATACCAAAGAACCCAAAACAATAAAAAATGAAGCTACTACCTTCACCAAATGGGGAGATCTGAATCAAGAATATATCAATGAGGAAGACATCTCTAAACTTCTCTATCAAGATGAACAACCTATTCTTGTTCTTCCCATGGAAGATGACAACAAAGGCCTACAACTAATGCAGAGAATGGGATATAACAAGAATGAGAAGCTAGGACAGAACGACAATGGTTTACTAGAACCCATCATTCTTGAGAAGCGAATAAAGAATCTTGGCTTAGGTTGTACTAATAGTAAGGTCACACTTATTGGAAAATGTATTTTTGATAAACGAGCTAAGGCTTCCTCTTGGTCACCTACATCGTGTGATACAACCTTAGATGAATTTCCCCTTGATGTTGCTGACCTATTTGAGAACACCACCCTCTTTATGATATCCATAACATCCTTTGTCTCAAGCAACCAACCAACTGAAATACGTGTAGTATACCCACAACTCATTGACATGGACCAACAAGGACCATCGATTCTAGATTTATTCAAAAATGATGAAGTGATCTCAGAATTCATGGGACTCTGTGACAACCTATCATGGGAAGATCATAAAGCAGGCTTCAACATAGATCTTGATATAGGGGCATACTATGGGGAGACGATTGAATCCTTTAGTCACAAAATAAATGAAATGCAACTAACATGCAGATCCTTGAGTGACCACCTAGTGGCACTCTTTGATCCTAACATAGTAAAAACAAAGGACGCATCCAACGGTGAAAACCTTTTTGAGGCGCCCAAGGATGAGGGATTCAATCTCCCCCTTAGTGCAATGCATCTAGAGAAGTTAGTGGTACTAGCAGAAAAGGCTACTCCAATCAACATGGGAATGAAGGAAGCACCCAAGATCACTTTGTATGCTAAATCATTAATAGTCAAAGAATGAAAGAACCTTGTAGCATTCCTTAAAGAGTGAAAATCCAACTTTGCATGGTCATACATAGATATGCTAGGCCTTGATCTAGAAGTGGTTTTGCATCACTTAGTAGTTTATCCCGAAGCCAAACCAATTAAGCAAAAATTAAGGAAGATGCATCCTCAGATAGCACTCTTGGTTAAACTAGAATTACAAAAGCTTCTTGATGTTAGATTCATTTGATCGATAGATTATATTGAGTGGGTTTCAAACCTAGTACCAATCTCAAAACCCACTGGAGGCATCAGAATAAGCACTGATTTCAGAGATCTAAACAAGGCATGTCCAAAGGATGATTTCCATCTTCCCAACATCAATCTCATTATAGACTTAACAGCTGGGCATGAAATGTTGTCACTCATGGATAGTTTTTTAGGCTAAAATCAAATCATAATCGCCAAGGAGGATCAACCCAAAATTTTCTTCACTTGTCCATTGGGAACCTATTGTTGAAATGTGATGCCATTTGGGTTAAAGAATGCAGGAGCAACCTATCAAAGAGAAATGACCCTCATCTTTCATCTTTCATGACATGATCCAAAAAACAATTGAATATTATGTGGATGATATTTTGGAAAAATAAAAGAAGAGAAGTGAGCACATACAAGTACTAGGACCTATCTTTGACAGGATTGAGGAATACAAGGTATGACTAAATCCAAAAAAGTGTGTGTTTGGAGTCACATTAGGGAAACTTCTTGGCTTCATTGTTTCACAAAGAGAGATAGAAATTGCCACAATTATAAGGAAGATTGCAGTCCATCAGAAGATTCATAGCCCAACTATCAGATAAGATTCACCCCTTTTCACATCTCCTCCATAAAGGGATAAATTACAAGTGGGATGACAAATGTGATAAATATTTCTAGCAGATCAGAGATTATCTACTAACACCTCTAGTGCTCATACCATTGATACTGAACAAGCCACTAATTATGTACATCTTAGCAACACTAGCAACACTAGGAGCTCTTTTAGCACAACATGATGAAAACGGAAAGGAAATAGCCATATACTACATCAATAGAACCTTGGTAGGCTATGAAATGAATCATTCACCTATTGAGAAAGCATACCTAGTAGTAGTTTTTGCTTCAAAAAATTTTAGGCACTACATGTCACATCAAATCAAGCTCATTGAAAATATTGACCCATTAAAATATATGTTATCCAAAGCAACCCTCATGGGATGAATGGCTAAATGGATGATGATATTGAAAGAGTTTGACATAGAGTATGTGGAGTGCAAGGAAATCAAAGGAAAAGTGATCACAAACCAACTAGCAGAAGCACCTATCTATGTTGAGAACCCTTTGATATCTAAGTTTCCTAACAAATCAAGAGCAGGCATTCTTTTCATCATCCCTCAAGGTGATTGCATTCCAAATTCATAAAGGCTATCATTTCCTTGTACCAACAACATTTCTGAGTATGAAACCTTAATCAAAGGTCTAAGGATAGCAATTTAATGGCAGATTCAAGAGATGAAAGTCTATGGAGATTCATAGTTGGTTATCAACCAAGTCAATGACAACTATCAAAATAAGGATGACAAGCTCACTCCCTACAAAAAGATGGTGGAGAATCTCAAAGATATTTGTATAGAAATAACTTTTGAGCAGATTCCTTGCATGAGCAATAAAGAAGTAGATGCCATGGCAACAATATGATCACTACTAGACATGTCGAACAACATCCTCCAATATGAATTCTTGGTAGAAAAACTTCTCGTACCAACTTTCAAAAATCCCTGAATCTGAATTTGCATGTGGCATTGTTGGTCCTAGATCCATGTGGTACCATGACATATTTACTTACCTTAACAGAGGAACTCTCCCATCTAATATCACCCTGAACCTTAAAAAGACCTTTGTCAAAAAGGCATCCCATTTGTGATCCTAGGTAATATCGTTTACCATCGAAGCATCGAAGGGACATTACTACGATGTCTTAACCAAGAGGAAGACTTAACTAATTAAACAAAAGTACACAATGGCATATGTAGGTTCCATTCTAGTATTATGAATTTAGCCAAGAAACTATTGAGGATGGGGTACTATTGGCCAACCATGGAAAAAGAAGCTCATCAATATGTGTGGAAATGCATCTAGTGTTAACAACATGGGGATTTGATTCATGCTCTAGCTCAAGAACTACAGACAATGATCAAACCATGGCCTTTCTCACAGTGGGGACTTGACCTCATAGGAAAAATTACTCCAACCTCATCCAATGGTGATAATTTTATCATAACCACCACTAAGTATTTTACTAAGTGGGTTGAAGCCATTCCTATGACCTACATAATGGGTAAGCAGATATCTAATTTTATCCTGAATTACCTAATTTTCTGTTATGGTGTTCCACAAACCCTCATCTCAGATAATGGAACCCCTTTTAAAAATTAGGATGTGAAAGAGTTGTGCCAAAAATTCAATATTCAACAGCGATTCTCTAACCCATACTATCCCTAAGGAAATGGTCAAGTAGAAGCTACAAACAAAACTATCCTAAAAATCCTAAAGAAAATAGTTAATGAAGTTGGTCGTGGCTGGCATCTACAGCTAAATCTTGCTCTTTGGGCTTATCAAACTAGTATCAACATGCCTACAGGTGCAACCCCTTTCTCCTTGGTCTATGGATCAGAAGCCATCTTGCCTATTGAGGTTGAGCTTCCATCACTACGAGTGTCACTGCATAATCTGATAACTAAGGAAGACTACAAAGTGTCTTGACTAAATGAGTTAGAATTCCTAGATCAACGCCGTCTTGATGCCCTAAACCACTTACAAGTATATCAAAACTGACTGGAATAGAGCTATAAAAGAGAATCAAATGTCGATCATTCCAGGTAGGCGATCTAGTCTTAAAGCATAATCAAAAGAATCTTCTGGATCAAGATAGTAAAGGAAAGTTTGAGCCTAACTGGTTAGGTCCCTTTGTCATCATAGCAAGCTACAAATTAGGAGCATACCAACTATAAACCCCTAAAGGTGAAACCTTGTAGGATCCAACCAACAACTTGAATCTCAATTTTTTTTTTGCCTAATCTTGAAGGGTATAAATCAAAAAATACAAAAAAATCAAAAAATAATCAAAATCCAAAAAAAATTAGAAAAAGGATTGAAAAAAGTAAAGAAAAAAATCATCCTCTAGTGAAAACCACTTTGATGGCGCTTTGGGCAAGTACCTTGGTGAAAACTTGGAAAACAGGCGCCTTACATAAATAAAGCATCTCCATCTATTCTTTAGCTCTTTTTTCCTATCATTCTTTGCATCACCATTTATCCATCATCCGCATCCTCATCATGGCTTGCCACTGTAAGGTATCATGAACCCTTTAGCACTACTTGGCATATTCCAAAGTTTAGTCTATCTTGCCTTTATCGAAGTAGTCTAACATGTCACATTGGGGGCATTTCGTTATGAGTCACAATCAGGTTCTTGTATATCTTGAGGTCATTGGACATCTTATCATAAAACACCAAAAACATTCATAAAATATTATCTAGAAAATTCAAAAACATTTGCAAAACCCTATACAGCTAAAATCCAAAAACATCCAGAAAATTGTAAAGGAAAAATCCAAAACATCCAGAAAACATCAAAAATCCCTAAAAAGGTCGAACATCAAAAAATCCAAAAAATAGGGTCCTCTTGTCGAACTATGGGTCTCTGAGCTTGAACGTAGGAAAGGCCATCATTGATGTGCCCCTGAGACACCCTAGGTCAGTCCTTTAGGAGTCCATCATAATAAACTATTGTCTTTCATTTGTTCATATCTTCATCTTGTAAATTGGTTGAGTCAGTCGAACTATGTGGTCTCTGTGTGCATAACATAGGCAAGGCTTATCTATGATCAGCCCCCGAGGCCCCTAGGATAGGTCTTTAGGTTAGGTTCTTGGTCTAAACTTGGAAATTCTTAGAAAACCCCTAAACATTTGTAAAACCCTTGTAAATACCAAAACATTCAAATATCTTCGGAAAATCCCTAAACATCCAAATATTCAAAAAACACAAAAACATTTGGAAAATGGAAAAACACAAAAATAATAGAAAAAATTCAAAAGACCTAAAAAGCCTCAAATATCTTCAGAAAACTCTAAACAACCTCAGAAAATAAAAAACATAAACATTCACATAAACTTTCAAAAATCCCAAAAAATAGCCTCAAAACATTTCAAAATCCAAAACCCATCCATCCCATCTTGCTTTCACCTGAAATAAAATTTCACCCATAATAAAATGACCATCACCTTCAACCTTTGGCAAAACGAGTGGAAAGAAAACATAGCAAGTTATAAAGTGCAAACTTAAAAGTCAAAATCTAAAGTCTGGATCATAGTTAAATGCATTAGTGAAGTTTGTATTAACGACTTATCTTAGCATCATCATCCTAACATCAAACAACCTCTGATCAACATGTCCTAGGATGTATCCTTCCTGTGATGGACATCAGTATCAGACATCACTTTAGCTAAACTTAAACTAGGCAAGAGCTATAGATAACACTGACTGTTTGTCTTTGATATTTTCTTATGATTTATCTTAATGACCCATTCCAAGGAACTCTTGATGATGTCTAAACAAAATGATTTAGAGAGAAAGGAATGGGGTGTCGATCATTTTCTTTCATTTTTTGTGCTTGTGGATACTCTTGTAAAATAATCTTGGTGCATACTTGCTTAGTTGTGTGTAAGAAGGTCATTTAGGGTATGATGTTGACTATTGCACATGCTTTGGTCTAGTATATTCTAAGCTTCTAACTTGCATTCCAATGACATTTCCGTATGTCAAGATGTGAACAAGAACTATCCTATCTATTTTTTGACTCAAAGTCCATTACACTAGATACAACGTTGTCCTGGTTATCAATACCTTGATGCATCGTATCTATGTGTTATATCAAACAATAAGGATCGATAGAAAATCCCAATCCTGAAGTGTAAGCATCTCCTCATCCTAAATTTTGCATTGTCTCGTCACCATCCCTAATAAAGTCTCGATGGATCATGGACTTGTTGGATCTTTTGAAGAAATCATCACAAATCAATAATCATTCATTCTTTATTCTTCTATCTTTTCTCCGCGCTAACCTGGTATCATGACAATTAACAAAAAGATCATCAATGCATCCACCCTGCATCCATAAGTCATCAACATACATGCATCTCATCATCATAGAATAATCATATCATCTATCGGCATAATCATTGTATATCACATCATACATTCTACATTACCATTTGAGTTGTGATGAATAATATAGGTTTGTTATTCTACGCATCTTAAATCGTTGCATAAGCATTTGCATCCATACATCCAAATGCATACATTTTCATCATAAAATCATAGAAAATATACAAAATGAAATGCATATACAACATATGCATCCATAACATCTGCATATCATAATCATCCATCCATATCATATCGTGAAAAGATAATGAAAAAGTGCATAACATTGCATCCATCCATATCATGATCATCGCATATCACATACACATACACGATAAATAAAATGCATCCATATCATATCCGTCCATACATGAAATAAAGTGAACACATCATAGCATGAATCATCCGTATCTATATCATATATATATCAAAAAATAAGTGTCATAGTACAAAATCTAGATTAGTGTATGTATATCAATGATAAGTACAATATCCACGAGGCTATCAAAAGGGATCTCATGAATGTATATCTATGATAAAGAATGGGGAAAAATAAAAATGGTGTCTATACATAATAGCTAGCTCTGGTGGTTGCTACCCTCTCTAGCCTGCCTCTCAGGTTGATCCTCTACTCATGGTCTTGTGTCACTATGTTGTAAAAAATATGGTTGTCTCAGAGTTGTTGGAACATCACAGTGATAATATTTTCTATAATATGTAGCCTCTGTAATAGCCTCTCTATACAACTGCACTGACATAGTCCGACCATGTGTGGCTACCATCATTGCCTCAAACTTTTGTCTCCGAGCCACCTCTTGATCTCTCTCCCTTGTCACAACTTGTACTCTCTGCAATGCCTAATCTCTCTCGGTTGTGACTGCAACCACCTGCTACAGAGCTTGGTCTCACTCAACAATAATGAACAAAATTTTTTGGTGGGATTGATCTCGCTCACCAATCAATATCTACACCTGCTACTACAGCTGTTGTATTTGTGCATCTCGGGCATCTAGTAATGGTGGTGGCATTGGCTGTTGTTGAACTAGAGGTTGTTGCTTTACCATAGGTGGAGCCCCTAGAACATGTCAATCATGTTCATCCTCGCCTCCCTGTCCCTTGCCTCTCCCTGCTCCTCTACATCTCAGTCTCCCTCTGGGAGGAACACTTGTTGGATCCATCAATCACTGGGGAGGGGAAAACCAAGCATCATGTGTAGGCGTAGTCTGAGCTACTACCTATCCCTGATCATATGCCCAAGGTTGTGATGGAACTTTCAAATTTGCAATTTTTTTGGAGTTCCCATATTGAACCCTAAAATTTTTTATTCCATCTCAAACCTTTGTTACTTCTAGATGTAGGGTTCTTATATGGGGGTTTAGGGTTTTATTCATTATAATTGTTTGCAACATTCTATTTGGTTGTTGACTACATATTTATAGTTTCCAGAAATTAAAAAAAAAAACTCTTATGTCTATCAATGTCATCAAGTGGCCAGTCCCTCTCGCCTAGGTCTGAATTTCTCATCCCATAAGGTTAAGTAGGGTGCCATTTGGCCTTTACATCCTTTCCATTTCATGACACAGAAGTTCTCGAGCCTATTATTCTCATGTCATCCTAGGGGATCCCCTTAATTAGAACAACTTAAATGCACGTGCTTAAGGTTTCCACTTAAGTCCTGATGGCCATCATACTATATCGCTCATCACTGATTTCTTTAGAACTACGTATTTTGAATTGGCGATGAGCGATGAAATAGTGTTTTCTTTGATATCGTTCATCATAGATAGCTTCCAGAGTTCCTAAACAGAATGCATGATGAGCGATGTTCCTTGAGGGATCACTTATCGCTAATGGCTTTTGAGCCTTCAAATTTGTAATAGCGATAAGCGAGGCCCTGGTTTTTTGTTCTTATTGCTCATTATGGATAGTCATAAGATGATAAATTTAGGATCAGTGACAAGCAATATGATGAAATTTCCTTTACATCGCATGATTGTGGATATGTTTTAAATGCTAAGTTCCACATTAGCGATACGTGATACATATTGTAAACTTTGTAAATCCTCCCATTGCTAATTGCTTGCAAACTGTGTGAGGAGAATTAGCAATGAGCGACGTCCTTATGTTTTATCACTCATCACGAATTCATTTCAAAGCTAAATTTCCAAATTAGCGATTAGTGATGGTATTCTCTGAAAGATTTATTTCACTAATATGATAATATCTTGTGTGCGATGTCTTTTGTGCCATTTATTTTCATGCAGGTGTACATATCTAAATCTGATGCCTTCACTGCATCTCCTGTCATTGATAGGAGCCTGGGTGCAAAGTTCAAATTAGTGATGCGTGATGGAAGTATGGATATGAGCAAAGAACAAGCCAAGAAACCAAGGGATGAGATTTCATTGTGGGGATGTTTACATCACCGATGAGGCCAATGAAGGATGAGATGCATTTGCGATAGGAGATGACTATTGATGGAACAAGCAACGCAGAAGGATCATGAGGATTTCACATAAAGAAAAAAGGAAAGCAGCAAAAGGACTAAAGAACCATTGATGTAGTTTTAAAATAGGATGATCCAATGGAATAAACATCATTGCATCAATAATTTCATCACTAGTTGCACCCTAAAATTTGGGGAATATCACTAATGAGCGATGAAGCGTATAAGGAAATATTCTCTCTAGAAAACAAACCAGTCTTATGTACTTTGTCGATATTAATGAAAAAGCACGGATTGGGTTGGCAATACATGATAATTGTTAGATCACATATGATTAATCAAGATTAAAGAGGAATGTGGAAACACTTGAGATAGCATCACTATTTTTTAGGAGCAAGCTGCTAATGGTCGAAAAACGATGCTCATGGCCACCTTAGATAAAATTTAATTGTTCTAAGATCAACGACCCAGATTCAAAGTTAAATTGTTAAGTTATCAATTCTCTTGTGCAAGGAGTTCTTGAATAATTAATTATGAATGCTCCAATTTTCTATTTAATGTAGGTTGATCATTGTTCATTTTCACCATCTTTCTAGTCTACAGTGTATGTGAGGCGAAGTGTGAAGAGGAATGAGAAACTGTTTGTTTGTCTTGAATTCAATATTCTTGTCCTGAATAGGTTGGTTTCAAATTGGGTTCTCTGGTCTGGTTAGGAATTTCTCTGATAGGTTGGTTACAATTATTTGGGTTGTAAGTGTGTCTCCCTGTAGCTTTGTTTTAAATTGTTAAATTATGTTTACACTGGAAATGGGGAAAACTAGTGTGACAATTCAACTTGTTACAAGGTCTAGCCGACTCAATGTATTTGAGTATCATGAGGACATAATTGGGCAGGAAGCCCAGGCTTCTCTTGAGGTTGCAAAGGGTAAAAGTAGGGCTAGAGGTCATAAGAAGAAATCAATTGTGCAGAGTACGTATAGCTTGAGAAACAGAACCCTTCAGGGAGAAGTGGTCAAGTTCAAAGGAAATGAATTGGTTCAACCAGTGAAGAAGGCCAGGAAAAAAGAGAAAAGTCATAGGGCTTGCTTGGGAAAACACAATTCTCCTATTGTGATTTCTGATACTCCTTCAGATGTTGAAGGTGGTACTGATTCAAAATATGGCTAGTATGTCCATTCTCTGGTGCCATATGGGAGCTCCAATGACGATGTGGTGATGATCCCTCCAATTTCATCGAGGACAAGGAGCGGTCGAGCATTCTCTGATGTCAACGACTTTGAATAGGGTCACCGCCTTGTTTTTGTTTTTTATGACACCATGGTCTTTGCATAGGAGGTATTTGTGTTCATGTGTCTATGATTTGTCTTTGCTCTTCCATGTTGATGTGGAAGTCCTCTGACTGATATGATATGGAATCTTTTTTGTTTCAACAATGAACATAGTGACAATGACTAATGGTATCATGCACATGTTTCTTCCTTTTGTCCTCCCCTGTTCCCAAATGATTGCGTAAGAAACCGCCTGGGGAGTTCTTTGAGGAGTCTGTTGAAATTAGGTTTTTGAAATGAACTAAAATGAAAACAAAATTGTAATTCAGTTGGGTGTTTGTTGCTCCCCTATTTATAAAGGGGATTTCATGGTTGATGTTAAGAGAGTTCAGAATTTTGAGTCCAAAATAGTTCAAAAGTGGATGTTATGCTCTCAGAGCAAATAGAATGTAAATAGATACTTTAGTAGACATATCAAAAGAAAATCTAGGGTGAAAGTTATACTGTATGAAGATATTAAATATGGTTTTACAAAGTAATATTAGAAATGAAGGAGAATATTAGTTCTAAAATGTTGCTCTCCTATGTATTTTCTTCCAAGTTATGAATGAAGTTGTTAATTATGATTTCATTTTTCTTCTGTCATTTGCACCAAATGAATGAGCTTGTTTGATGCTTTAGTTCAATGAGTTGATTAAATGCTAAAATAAGGCTATAAATTTGTAGGAAGGGGATATAGGATTAGGTAAGGAAGCGATATTTTGAAACACTGTGAGTTAGATGTTACAAAGTGGCATACTAATAGTCCATTAATTTCCGATGTTCAATCATAATTGTATTACCGATTGATTGCAAGTAGTGACTCTGTTTCTCCCTCAAATAAGGCATTGATGGTTTTCTTAGTTTATCTCATAGCCAATTGAGCTAGTAATGAATTTGTCCTAGGAGTCAAGATGAAGAAAAATTCATAACATATTCTAAATATCACTACCCCAAATTTTAGTATGTAAACACATTCCCTGAAACAAATGACACTTTCACCCAAGGTCTGCCAAGCCTTTGATGTTGTGGGTTTCTTGAGGAAATGCATTTGTGTGAGGAAATTCTCTTTACCACATTAGAGATATTATGAGCATGCATAGGATTAGCCTCCTGGGTCTCATAGAGCCCGAAGTGAAGAAGTGAGGTACTAAGTACTTTACTTATGTGTTAGCTAATCCTCAACCTTGTTGATGATTGAGTTATGGAAAATTCATAGGTAGGGACTGAGATTAAGTTTGGTTCTTAAAAAATAACCAACAGAAATGGCGAATCTACTAACGAACAACTTTTCATCTTTGGTGTAAATTTGTTGAAGACCATTTAGGAGTAAAAAATGAATGAACATCTGGTTCAGATGTTGAAGAAGTTCCAGTTCTAGAAATTGATTTGTGTTAGGGTTAGAGATGGCAGATATCTAACAATTAAATACAGATTTAATTAATAAATAGAGAAACTAAAACACACACATAATAAATCATAACACAGATAATTTAACGTGGTTCACCCAATCCGGGCTACATCCACCAAACCGCAGCCATCCAATACTTTTATTATCTAGTGTAAAACCTATTACAATCTTGCGAATAATCACGTTTTTCATCATACAGTAATACCCATCCGAACCCCTTTTTAACAAGCTTAGAAGCTTCTAGATTTAGGGTTCTACAAAATTGGATTTTTCCTTTTTCATTAATTTTTCCCTTTTTTGGTGATCACGCGAAAAAGTAGGAAGAAAATTTTCTTGGGGGCTGTCACCCCCGAACCCCCGCCCGGGGCCTGACTCGGCCCCAGACCCCGGAAAGGATAGGGGCTGGGGTGTATAGTATACCATGGGCTATATACTATAGCATGATCAGTCGCCACATACCAACGATCTCCTACTTGGAGACTGATCAGGCTCCATACCGACACAATCTCCCACTTGGAGACTGATCCTGGACGACACTGCTGCAATTACAACTCCCACTGGAAATAAGTACCTTGGACCCTGCTACTCTATTATACTTGAATTCAACCTTGAAGACCAATCGAAGCTAAAGAGGAGCTCAACTTCTCCCTTGTCACTGCCTTCGTAAACATATCTGCTGGATTGACATATGTATGTATCTTGTCCAGTTTGACCTATCCATCCTCCAACACTGACCGAATGAAATGATATCTCAACTATATGTGTTTTATTTTAGAATGCAAAGTAGAATTCTTTGCAATATGTATAGCACTCTAACTGTCTATAAACAAGTAATTTCCAGCCTGTTGTTTTCCCAACTCCTCCATGAAAAATTGCAGCCATATCATCTCCTTTGCCACCTCTATTGCAGCAACATACTCTGCCTCTGTGGTGGATAAAGCAACCACCTTCTGCAAGCGAGAAATCCAACTCATTGTTGTCCCACCAACTGTAAATACATAACCTGTGGTACTCCACCTGGTATCTATATCCCTTGCTAAATCTGAGTCAACATAGCCTTTTAAATTAGTATTAGAGCCCCCAAAACATAAACAATTATTGGATGTACCTCTCAAATACCTGAAAATCCATTTTACCACATTCCAATGTTCAACTCCGGGATGACTCAAATACCTACTAACAACAAACTACCTTGGACATACATCATGTGCATACCATGGCATACATCAAACTACCTACAACTGAAGCATATGGTACCTTGGACATTTTTTCTTTCTCCTCTTGTGTCTTTGGACACATATCCTTAGTCAATTTGACATGACTAGGCAAAGGTGTGATGACAGCTTTTGCATTCTCCATATGAAATCTCTGCAACACCTTTTCAACATAATTAGCCTAAGATAAAAACAATTTTCTATTTTTCCTATCTCTACAAATTTTCATACCAAGGATTTGTTTTGTTGCCCCCATATCCTTCATAGCAAAAGATTTTGCTAACTGTTGTTTTAGCTCACTTATGTGATCCATGTTAGACCCAGCTACAAGCATGTCATCAACATATAAACACAAAATAAAGTAGTCGTCATTATCCAACCTCTTAAAATAAACACAATGGTCAGAATTACACCGGCTGTAGCCTTGCTCAGCCATAAAACTATCAAATTTAAGGGACCATTGCTGAGGTGCTTGCTTCAAGCCATATAAACTTTTCTTCAATCTGCACACTAGTTTCTCCTTACCTTTGACCTCAAATTCTTGTGGTTGTTCCATATATATTTCCTCTTCCAAAGCACCATGGAGAAAGGTTGTTTTAACATCAAGCTGTTCTAAATGCAAATCTTTAGCAGCCACAATACTTAAAACAATATGGATAGAAGTCATTTTAACAACAAGAGAAATTTTTTTGTCAAAATCAATACCCTGTTTCTGTGCAAATCCCTTTACAACTAATCTAGCTTTAAATCTTTTCTTACCTCCATCCTCCTCTTTCAGCCTATAAATCCATTTGTTTGGTAAAGCCTTTTTACCTACAGGCAACTTGCATAATTCCCAAGTCTGGTTTTTCAGCAAGGAGTCCATTTCTTCTTCCATTCCATGCTCCCACTGAGCCTTGGTATCCACCTACATAGCTTCATCATACTATTTTGGTTCACCAGCATCAGTTAACAAAATAGTATACAAAGAGGGAGAGAATCTTTCAGGAGGTCTACTTAACCTTGAAGATCGTCTAACAGGAGTTTGTGATATTTGTTGCTGTTGTTGTTGTCCAGCATGAGGAACCACTGAAACATCATTGTTTGGAATATCATCCAATAGCGCACAATCATTTTCTTTCTTCTCATGCTTGCAGCAGAGATCTTTGTACAACACTTTCTCATTGAATATGACATCCACCTTCTCACAATTTTTGATTTTTAAAATCCCAAACCCTATAACCAAATTCATCAATGCCATATCCAACAAATACACATTTTTGATTTTGCATCAAGCTTGGTTCTATTTTCAGAATCTACATGTGCAAATGCTTCACAACGAAGGTTTTGAGAAAAGAATAACTCACCTTCTTACCTTTCCATGCTTCCTCTGGAATACCACAACCCAAAGGATTAGAAGGACCTCTATTAATTAAATAAACAGCAGTGTTTATAGTCTCTACCCACAATTTTAAAGGCAACCCAGTATGCAATCTCATAGTCTGTGCACGCTCCATTATTGTTCTATTCATGAGCTCAGCCACGCCATTTTCCTGTGGAGTCCTTGGAATTCATTTTAAACCTCACGAATACCATTAGAGGAACAATAATCTTCAAACTCTTTCTTTTGCAATACTCACCACCACCATTATCGGATCTGAGACATTTTAACCTTTTCCGTCTCATTCTCAACCAAGCTTCTCTATTTTTAAAAGTTTCAAATACATCGATTTCTGCCTAAGGAAATAAATCCATACCTTCTAGTTGCATCATCAATGAATGTAACATATCTGAAGGAAACCAGAGAAGATGCAATTTTACGGTCCCCATACATACGTATGCACAAGCTCCAATTTCTCATCTTTCTTTTGCTTCCCATCCTTGAGAAAACTTACTCTATTTTTTTCCATACACACAACTTTCACAGAAATCCATATTAACACATTTAGACCTGGTAAAACATTATTTGAATGAAGTAATTTCATACCTTTTGCACTCATAATACCCGAGTCTATTATGCCTGATGTTGATTCGAGTCCACAACAACATGCCCTTGATCTTCTACCCTCTTGAGCTGCAACAAGCTGTTCTGAACATTGACCCTTGCGTAACAATTAAAGTAGAAGGAACATATGACCTATACAAAGATATAAGGTGCCTACTTTCACACCTTTTTCTACCACTAAGGCACCCTTTGTGACCTTCCAATTTTTATCACTAAATGTAACAACACAACCTTCATCATCTAGTTGCCCTGCTGAAATTAAATTTCTTCTTAACTTTGGAACATGCCTTACCTCACGTAGTAGCCAATGATTCCCATTCTGCAACTTAATCTTGATTCTTTCCTTTCCAACAATCTGACAGGGTTCGTTATCTCCTAAATAAACCAGCCCAAAATCCCCTTGGACATAATCAAGAAAATAACTTCTATGGGGGGTAGCATGAAATGAAGCCCCTGAATCTAACACCCAAGAATCATCAGCATTATCAAGGGAAAGAATCAAAGCATCCTCATCAGATTTATTACTTACCACATTTGCCTCTTTACTTCCTTCCTTTCTGTCTCCTTTATTTTTTTGAGACCAACAATCTTTCTTCAGATGACCCGGCTTACCACAGTACCGACAATCCCTCTTGTCTCTAGATTGAGACCTTTTGTCCTATGATTTTCCTCATGACTTCCCACGATTTCCATAATTGTTTCCTCTCTCCTTTGTTCTGCCCCTGCTTTCTGCATTCAAAACACTGCCTGATGTGGATGTTCCACCTGAGCTTTTCCTACGAATTTCCTTGCTCAAAATAACACCAACAAAATCATCAAACTTCAATGTATTCGAACCAGAAATAGAATTGCTAACAGCCATTACCAAGCTATTCCAGCTTTCAGGCAAAGAAAACAGAATCAAAAGAGCCCTAACTTCTTCATCAAAGTTTACTTTTACAGAATTTAATTGACTGGTGACTGTATTAAACTCATTTAAATGATCAGTAATCGACCCACCTTCTACCATTTTCATATTAAATAAACGCTTCATAAGAAATACCTTATTCGAAGCGAAAGGCTTTTCATATAACTTTGCTAGGGTTTCCATCAACTCTTGAGTTGTCTTTTCTATTGTAATATTGAACGCCACTGATTGTGCTAGGCACAAACAAATACTACCAAGAGCCTTTCTATACAAGATCTCCCAGTCCTCATCTGACATTGTTGTGGGTTTCTTGGTTTTCCCTTCCAATGGCCGCCATAAATCCTTCTGATAGAGATAGTCCTCCATCTGCATCTTCCATAACTGATAGTTTTTCCCATTAAACTTCTCAACCTTCTTACTCTCGTCTACCATTGCTCCCACTCAACCGTGAGACTCCCACTCAACCGTGAGACTCCCACTCAACCGTGAGATCTTTCTTACAGACGATAATCAAAACACAACCTGCTCTGATACCACTTGTTAGGGTTAGAGATGGCAGATATCTAACAATTAAATGCATATTTAATTAATAAATAGAGAAACTAAAACACAGAATAAATCATAACACAGATAATTTAACGTGGTTCACCCAATCCGGGCTACATCCACCAAACTGTAGCCATCCAATACTTTTATTATCCAGTGTAAAACCTATTACAATCTTGTGAATGATGTGTTTTTCATCATATAGTAATACCCATCCGAACCCATTTTTAACAAGCTTAGAAGCTTCCATATTTAGGGTTCTAAAAAATTGGATTTTTCCTTTTTCATTGATTTTTCCATTTTTTGGTGATCACGTGAAAAAGTAGGAAGAAAATTTTCTTAGGGGCTGCCGCCCCTGAACCCAACCTGGGGCCCGGCCCGACCTGAGACCCTGGCAAGGATAGGGGCCAGGGTGTACAGTATACCATGGGCTATATAGTATATCATGATCAGTCACCACATACCAACAATTTGTAGCAGCCAAATTCAAAATACAGTGAAGTGACTCTACTGGAAGAACTCAGAGAAAGATATCCTTGCTTCAAAGGTTTTCCTTTTGTTGAAGAGGTGGTAGCTCTCCTCTACAATTTATACACATGAAGGGCTATTGTTTCTTATTGTAACCTGAAAGTGCTCTATTCAAAGTTGTAGCAACTGGAGGTGTGAAGGTACATGTTTCTCTGCATATTTTCATTTGCTAAACTTGTCATATTGAATGAAATTATTGTTCCTTTTAAAGTACTTGTCTAAGTGCTCACAAATGTGCTAGTATGGATGGTTAGAATGAATTTTTATATCTTAGGGACTTTCCTCCACCTATATTACCATATGTTTCAAGCCCTAGTTACCATCATATTACCAACTAGCCTTATGATCCTTTATATTGTCATGGTTATGATTATGCACAATTAGTTAAACCCAAATTTGCATGTATATATGGATTACCAAAGGGAAATAACCATGCCATTAGAAACCTTGATGCATATTTTCAAGAAGCTTCAAAAGTCTGATAATCCTCAAACAACTAAAGCCCCAAAGAATAGGAACCCAAGTGTGAACAAGCCTAGGCTAAGGCTGGAATGGAAAGTTGTGTTTACAAGGGGAATTAAATAGATGAACAAAAGGCAACTGATGGCTATACAATCCCAGTTAAGAGATAATCATACAAGATCTACTAGCCAAATTGTTGCACCTTTTTTCAATTCTTTTGACTCATTGTATGACCAATTGGACTTGTCATGGATTGATTACAAGGTTAAAAGTATGCCACCTCGAGTCTATAAGCAGATGCCTAGATTTAATGGATACAATGTGTGTGGAGGAGATGCACATGTCCAAAGTTTTTATAGCTTCATGGTGAAATATTCATTTGGATATCAAGATATGTGGATGAGGGTTTTTGTCATATCTCTTGAAGCTAAAGCTAGGGACTGGTATTTAAGTTTTCCTGAGAATTCCTTTTCCTATTGGGATAAACTAGTGGATGCTTATAGAGAATAATATGCAAAAGAACCTTCTAACCTTGTCACAAGGTTAAAGCAGCTTAAAAAACAAGATGAAGAGTCAAGTATTGCTTTCAGTCATAGATTTGTTGTTGCTCTTTCACTAATCCCTAAAAATTTCAGACCTAGTATCTCAGATTGCATTCATATGTATTTTGAAGCTTTTGAGGTGGGATCTAGTGCACTATTAAGGATTTTAAAATATTGAGTATGCAAATGACTTATATATGTTTAGACAATATGGAAAAAATGAGGAATGGATATGTGCAAAGTCTGATGTCTTTAGTTGTTGGTAAACATGTTGATGAAATTAGCAATTGTATGAATACAAATGATTAGATGTTCTCAGCTTTAAATCTAGGCAAGTGCATACTTGAGAAGGAAGAAGTTAAGAGTGATGTAATGCTTTCCATTGATGTTCATGATAGTGAAAATGTTTGTCTCTATCCTCAAGAAGATATGAATGACCAATTCAATGGTGACACCCAGTCCAATGATGAAATGAAGAAAGATGTAGATTGTTGTCATAATAGCCCAAAAGTAAGTAAGAATGAGCAAATGGACAACCTGTTCTATGTGACAAACTATAACCATGCTTTTGACAAGTTGTAATATTGAAGAATTACACCTAGAGGAAATTCCATATTTCCACATTCTTTCCTAGCATTTATGACACTCCAAAACATTAATGGAAAAACCCCCTTAGTCAGAATGTCACGATTCTGGCTTCAGGAGGACAAGTGGTTGAGTTGCAGAAGCCTGACAAGAGTTTTATGAGAATATAAGCTTTGGAAAAATGTGTGGTGCGTAGACGATTGCGCGATGCACTAGCGTCCTGTCTATTTCTCAAATCTAAAACGTGGAATTTGGAAGGCTAACCCCTGTGACATGTATCCCAACAATTACATTTCGAAAGTAACGGTTCTTTTCCACCCTTGCAAGCATAAGAACCTCATTTTTCCTCTCATTTGGAGGTTGGAAGATTGTAAGACATCAATAAAGCTCTTTTTTTGCTTTAGCCACAACTTTGAGACTTCTACTTTGATAGCAGTGCATTCACAGACGAAGCCATTCCAGACTGAGGTCCCTCCAGTAGTAGCAACTCTCAAGTAAATACTCAGTGGTGCATTCGCATGCTCCAGAGAGGGCTTTGGCCTGTGGGTAATGCTCTCTCTCTTTTCCTCACTTTCTTTCCACAAGTATTTGTTTACTTTATCATGGTGTAGGTTCTACTCCTAGATCGGGTCTTGCTTTCACCACACACTTATCGTGGTGTGGGTTCTACTCCTTGAGCGAGTATTGCTTTCACCACACACTTTGCTTTCCTTTCCAACTTGGCTGTCCGTGGAGGTGGGAACACCAAAACGAGGTCTGACTGAGGCAAGCCACTATACAACCACCCAACAACTTTCTCCTTCATCTCTTGTGTGTAGGTTATGAAAAGGAACTTGGAGCGAAGATTCAAACATTCAAGAAATGGGTAAGCTCTCTCCAAGTATTGTGGTATTTCCATCAACATTTGGCTTTCTGGGTAGGTTAACAATTATTTTATATTGCTCCTAAGTCTGAGAATAGAATTACTTTCTCTCCATTGAGTTTATGAGTTCTCTATTGCTTAGGATGCCAGCACGACTTGTAGATGACAGCACGTTGCGCTGGCGTCCTAGTTCTGTGCTGATGTCTTCTGGCCAAGAGCTCTCTTCTGGGACAAAATACTTATGATTCATCTCTCTCAAGATCTCTGAACCTTTCTTCAAGAACATAATTATATATTTGGTACTTTATCATTTTGTTGTTTTGAGGTGTATAAGGGCAGTTCGTTCCCTAGTGATCTCTAAAGAAAGGAGAGACCCGTGTGCAGCGAATCCCTCTTATATCACATTTTGGTGAACCTGACATGAATGTCGGAAGTTTATTTGTGATGTTGCATGTTTGTCATGAAGACTTTTCTGAGGAAGATTTCGATATGCTAGAGGATGCCCTAGATGATTTCTTAGAGGCATTCCCCCTACCCGTAAATCTCCTGAACAAGTCTCTTCTCGAAAGGCTGAGGGATCAGTAAATGTGGTGGTAGTCTCAGTGGCTCCCCCGAGCCCTAGGAAACTTGTCATCTATGTAACCGTAGCTGACCTTGTCATCTGTGAAATTCTAGGCCACAGTAATTCAACGAATTTGTATTCAATGTTCGTGAAAGCTACAGATTCCACATCTTATAACGTTGTTGGGCACACATATCCTACAAGGAGTAACAGATAGAACTTGGATCAACAACCTTCTATTCCCACTTCACTACCTACTTCTTTACCACCTTCCCAATTAAGCCTTCCTACAACACCTAAACCTGTGATCAAAGCACCAAGCGACTATGACCTTGTTGAGTAGCTTTGCGTTACTCCGACTATGATCTCGCTTTGGGACTTGCTTCAGACCGCTCCAGTTTATTAAGAGATGCTTTAGGAGGCCTTGCAAAAAATTCTCTTGCCTGCCTCCACCTGACCTATGGATTTTAATGCGTTGTTGGCTCATATTCGTTTGGATTCTCTGAATATTATGTTCCACCTACAAGAACTCCTGCCTTTGGACATGCAAAAGCATGCAAAACCTTTAATGATCATAGTTAATGTTAATAACATCGGTATTAGGCATACTCTTGTTGATACTGGATCGACACTCAATGTTTTTGGTTTGGACCTACTACCTAAAATCAAAGTTGATTCGTCTTCCTTGGCAGCTTCCTCTTTGTACATTAGTATATGTGATTCCTGGACCTTTACCTTAAATCTCCTCTTAGGGAGACCTTGGATCCACACTATGGGTGTTGTAACCTTTACTTTACATTGTTCTTTGAATTTTTTTGCAAACAATCAGGTAGTCACGATCAAAATGGATCCAGAAGGTGTTCACCTCTATGAACTAGCTACTGTCGGTCACATTTCAACCATGTCTATCCTCAAAAATTATATTCCTTCCTTAACTGCTGACACTATGGGGTGTTCTTCATTGATACCCTCTGTGGAAATCGTTCCCAGGGTGAGTGTCAAAACTAAAGAAACACCTAAAGCGAAAGATCATGATTCTCCCGTATCATCTTCTCAAACAAATTCCTTCCTAGGGGATGATTGGGGTTCCTTGAACTTTTCTAAATTCTTTATTGTAGAGTACAAGGTAGACCCCTCTTGCATAGATTTTTTGCATGCCCCTAGTATAAATGTGGACAATATTCCCGTGGAGGAGAAGTGCAATCCTATTTAGGACATAACTCCTTCCCACGTTGAGGAGAACGGTCCACCTCTTACAAAATAAATTAACATTTGTGAATCTGACAAAGGAGGCGAAAGTACCCCCATAGAGATGTTTGATGTTCATGGGTGGAATGAAGCACTCTATGTGGATCCGCCGCCCCCTGAAGTTTTAAAAACTTGTTATGGATTCAAATATGAACTCACTTCTCGATATGGCTACGGGTAGAAGGGCCTAGGATGTATCGAGCAGGGAATTCAAGTCCCCATTAATCTTAAGCCACGACGGCACAACTTAGGGCTAGGTTGTTCTATTGAACAATCTAAGCTAAAACCTTGGTGGAGTGTTAATATGATTTCAGCTGAACCATTGAACCTCGTCCACCCTGATTTAATAGAGGAAAAGGAGGAAGTCGAGAATATTCCTCTGGATATCTTCTCTTCTAATGAAGCACTAGAGGAATTTCTAGGCACATACTCCTCACTCCCCCCTTATCATCACAAAAGACATTTCCCGTACCGCTTGCATAGCCAAGCATATTTCGGGGAATCTGTTCTAAATGTTCATGAGGAGGACCCTCTATCTAACACCAGTGATGATGTTCCAACACCTAAACATGAAGACCGAAGTTCCCTTATAAAAGGGGATACTGTCGAGTTCTCTATGGATCCCGTGTCTCCTGAAAAGTTGATCAAAATCGGAAAGTGTCTTTCTTCATAAGAAGCAAACAAACACTCTGATATCTTGTATTCCCATACTGATATATTCACTTGGAAATATGAGGATATTCCTGGTATTGATGAATCCATAGTGGTTCATAATATCGTCCTATGTCCCAATGCTAAGCCGGTTAAGCAAAAGATCCAAAAAATCAATCCTAGAGTGGCATTAATCGTTAAGATGGAGATAGAGAAACTGTTAAAAGTAGGCTTTATCTATCCCATCGATTATTCCCCTTGGATTTCAAACATAGTCATTGTTAGTAAAATTGATAGTCGCATTCACATATGCACCAATTTTTGAGACCTTAATAAGGCTTCCCTTAAAGATGATTTTTCGTTACCTAATATAGACATGATTGTTGACTCGACTGCAGGCCATTCATTGCTCTCCTTCATGGATGGCTTCTCGAGCTATAATCAGATCCGTATTAACTCGGATGATCAATACAAGACAACCTTTACTACCCCATGGGGTACTTTTCATTATGTGGTCATGCCCTTTGGATTAAAGAATGCAGGAGCTACTTACCAATGGACGATGACCCTGATATTCCATGACTTAATTTACAACATCCTAGAGGATTACATTGATGATATATTAGCCAAATTCGTAACCCATCAAGATCATCCTAAAAACCTTCATTTGATTTTCGAAAGGCTTCGACTCTACAAAATGAGATTAAATCCCTTTAAGTGCGTCTTTGGCGTTGACACTGAAAAGCTTCTAGGGTTCATAGTCTTTCATCGTGGGATTGAAGTTGACACTAAAAAGATAGATGCTATTGTTAACATGCCTCCACCAAGGAATATTACCAAGTTGCAGAGTTTACAGGGGAAGATTCAGGAAATTATTAGATTCATATCTCAATTGGTCGATTGCACCCTTCTCTTCACTCGTTTGTTAAAGAACGATGTTCGCTTCATATGGGACGAGAGATGTCAAAAGGATTTTGAGTCGATCAAAGCCTACTTAGAAAACCCTCTTGTATTGATGTCGGCTATGCAAGATAGACCCTTTTTTCTCTACCTAGTTGTGTCACCATATGCTTTAGCAGCCCTTTTGGCTCAATATGATGACTCTGGGAGAGAAAGAGCAGTCTACTACATTAGTTGTGCCCTAGTTGATTACGAAACCTGTTATTCCTCCATAGAAAGGAAGTTCCTTGCTCTTATCTTTGCTACACAAAAGCTGAGGCATTACCTCCTCCATGCCGAAACACACATCATAATAAAAATAGATCTTTTAAGGAATTTATTCTCTAGTACTGACCTAGCAGGAAGGTTAGCGAAATGGGTTATGTTGCTTTCTAAGTTTCACATAAAGTTTGTTACTCAGAAATCAATAAAGGCGCAAACGTTTGTGAATCAATTGGAAGATGCTCCCTCATCTCACTCCTTTCTTGACTTATATCTGTTTCCTAATGAAAACATTTTCTTGATCAACGAGGATCCCAAATGGAAAATGTACTTCGATGGGTTGAGGTGTCAAACTAGTTCTGCAATGAGAGTGGTTCTAATATCCCTCGAAGGCAAACCAATCCCCTTGTCCTTTTAGTTAAACTTTCCTTGTACTAATAACATCGCTGAGTACAAATCCCTTATAGCTGGCTTACGTGCGGTGATAGCACTAAAAATCAGACACCTTCATATCCTAGGTGACTCTGAACTTATAGTGAATCAAATAACGAGAGTTTATCGGGCCAAGCAAAGTAAGTTGTCTTGATATCGAGGCCTTGCCTTGTCTTTACTAAGACAACTTTCTTCCTTCATGATAGACAATGTCCCTAGGAGAGAAAATAGACATGATGACGCCATGGCAAGTGTTGCTTCCTTGGTACCTTTCAAAGAAGATACAAAAGAATACCACTTTGTGGTCCAAATCCTGTGAACCCCTACGGTTCCCGAAGAACCTAAAGTAGAATTGCCCTTCTGTTCCCATGTGGACTCTGGAGAATGGTTTGTTGATGTCTATAACTATTTAAAAACTAGGAGCTTCCCTGATGATGCAACAAAAAATGACCGCACTCGCGTAAAGAAGCTTTCAGTTCGCTATGTCATCTTATCAAACATCCTTTATAGAAAATCCTATAATGGTTTTCTCCTTAGATGTCTTACCAAAACAAAGATACCCCTCGCCCTTAAGGAAGCCCACGCGGGCTCTGGGGGCGAATATTTTGGTGGTAAATCCCTGACACAGAGATTGATACACATGGGCTACTATTGGAAAACAATGGAATGAGATTCCTTTGACTTTGTTAAGAATTTCCCTCAATGCCAGCAACACAACTGACTCATTCATGCACCTGCCCAAGAGTTACAAAACAAAACTTCCCCTTGGTCGTTCGCTAAATGGGGGTTAGATATTATTGGAAAGATATCACCTCCCTCTTCCAAAGGACATGCTTTCATCATTACCACCACAGATTACTTCACAAAGTGGGTCAAGGCTATTCCGCTCCACTCCACAAATGCTGAAGTTATCTATAATTTCCTTATGAGCAACATCATTTCTCAATTCAGATTGCTCGCTACACTTGTTTCTGATAATGGTACACCATTCAAAAACAAGGAAGTGAAGCAATTCATTGAGAAGTTTCATATCCAACACAAGTTCTCCACACCCTATTATCCTCAATCCAACAGTCAAGTAGAAGCATCAAATAAAACTCTTGAGCTTATTCTCTGAAAGACGGTTAATAAACACAATAAAGACTAGCACATTCAATTGACATATGCTCTATGGGCCTATCGCACAAGTGTCCGCATAACTATAGGGACAATGACCTATAACCTCATGTATGGTGTCGAAGCTATCATGTCCTTAGAATTGGAAATCTCATTTTTACGAGTCTCCTTGAAATGACTAATTGATAATGAGACCTATCGAGTCAACCGCCTACATCTGCTAGAGATGCTCGATGAGCGTCGTTTACGAGCCCTCAAACATCTTAAAGCTTATCATCGGTGGTTATCTAGACAATATAATCAAATTGTACTCCCTCAAACCTTTAAAATAGGAGATTTGGTGCTTTATGAGAACCAGAGAAATGTAAATGCGTCGCCCGACCAGAGAGGTAAATTCAATCCTAACTGGTTAGGCCCTTACATTGTGATTTATGTTTACGGCTTAGGTGCCTATGGGTTATCATCTATGGATGGAACGTCTTTGAAGGAGCCTATTAATGCTATGCATCTTCGTTATTACTATGTGTAATGTCCTATGTGTCACCTATGTGGTGTTCTCTCTCTACAAAAAGGAGTAGTAGTATTGCATATGTTGACATTATTGATTAATACATTATGATAATTTTGTGTTATGAATGACCATGTGTGTGTGTGTGTATTCATCAAATCATCATTGTATTTAAATTAACATACAACCATGTGTGTTTAATTAAATCATATTAGCATCTAATATAAGCATACATTCACATGAAAATATAACATCCATAGCATGAACATACGGGAAATAAAAAACATACACATCTAGATAAACAATGCCATGAAACTAAAATCGATGTATCCATATATGTATATATATATACACAATGAATGTATCCAATGTCATATACATGTATCGGGCCACTACTAAAAAAGTGAGTGGCTACTGAATATATGTCTATACAGAAGGATCTACAAGTGTGTACGAACATGTATGTATATCGCTGCAAAAATGGTGTATACAAAACTGATGATGATAATGATCCCCGATCACTGAGGCGCATGGCTCCCAGACCCCTTTGGCTCTAGTGAATGCTCTGGAAACTGAGGGAGAGGCTAGAGGGTAGTCGTTGAGCATGAATAATGACTGCATGATGTGGATAAGGCTGCTTGCATCCCTCTAATCTTCCTTTGCAAGGAAGATATCATCAACTCTGCCTGTTGTAGCTGGTCCCACAGTCGCTAAAACTCTGTCAGACTCACAGCTGACAACGGCCCACTGAGGTCATCAAGATGGCTCTAAAGGGTGTCACGTGCCTGCTCAGTGGCATTGGCCCTCCTCACTATCGTGTCTTGCTCGGCGAGTGCTATCTGTAGCTCCCCCGACAGTTGGTCATGCTACCCTCGTACGCTTGTTAGCTCTGCTATCAGCTGGACAACCTCTGCACCCTACTCCTCGTAGGTAGTCTGTAGGTGTGCAACCGGATCAAAGTTGGGGGCATGACACCCCACAAACACTGGCCAAAATGGACACTTGCGTACCTCACCGCCAGAAAAAAATGAAAAAATGCACAAAAAATTGCTAAAAATGAGAGTTTGTGACTTACCTGGTCCACCTCATGACCCTCGGCAACGTCCCGACGCAGTTGCTCCAACCTTGGCTCCTCATACTCTCTCCTGCTAGGAATTTTTCTAACTTTTCTCTCACAAAAGTCAACAATTTGCTTACGGTGAATAGTGAAAATGACCCTTCTAGGGGCCCACCTAGGTATATATAGGCCCCCTAGGGCCCATTTTCCCTAGGACTCATGGCTCCCTGATTTCTCCTTAATTCACCCCACTAAGTCGGGGGAAAGCTCAGGAGGGGGCATAAGGTCGTCTCTTGATCATATTTTCTTCTGAATCGACAACTTTTTTCTTGATCAGTCCTCTCTTCGTGGTAGCTTTCTTCTAATTTTTTGAAGCTAACCTAAACATTGAGTTTTGCAGGATGAAACATTCAACAAATTCACGACCGCTCAGATGTTGTTTGTCGAGCTTGGATGCTGGGGGCATCTTCAATCTAGATTAGTTCGACTATGATAGTCATTATGGTCTCTTCTTGTTGGCACGCAAATCCATAAAATTTGAAAATTTGGGTGAAATTTTTCTTTTCTACTTTAGTGAAGTTGATTTTTTCAAAATCAAGCCCACTAAAGTGGGGGAAAAATGTAATATTGCAGAATTGTACCTAGAGGAAATTCCATATTTCCACATTTTTTCCTAGCATTTATGACACTCCAAAACATTAATGGAAAAACCCCCTTAGTCGAAATGTCATGATTTTGACTTCAGGAGGACAAGTGGTCGAGCAGTAGAAGCTTGACAAAAGTGTTTTCCAAGAATATAGGCTTTGGACGAATGCATGACGCACAGACATCTATGCGATGCACTAGCGTCCTATCTGTTTCTCGAATCTAAAATGTGGAATCTGGAAGGCTAACCCCTGTGACACGTATCCCAATGGTTACATTCTGAAAGTAATGGATCTTTATCGCCCTTGCAAGCATAAGAACCTCCTTTTTCCCCTCATTTGGAGGTTGGAAGATTGGAAGACATCACTCAAGCTCTTGTTTTTCTTTAGCCACAACTTTGAAACTTCGCCTTTGATAGTAGTGCATTCACAGGAAAAGCCATGCCGAACTGAGGTTCCTCCAGCAGCAGCAGCTCTCAAGTAAGCACTCACGGCATGTACACGTGCTCCATAGAGGGCTTTGGCCCATAGGTAACACTCTATCTATTTTCCTCACTTTCTTTCCACAAGTATTTTTTTACCTTATCATGGTGTGGGTTCTACTCCTCGAGCAGGTCTTGCTTTCACCACATGCTTATCGTGGTGCGGGTTCTACTCCTCGAGTGAGTATTGCTTTCACCACATGCTTTGCTTTCCTTTCCAACTTGGCTGTCTGTTGAGGTGGGAACATCAAAACAAGGTCTGACTGAGGCAAACCCCTATACAACCACCCAACAACTTTCTCCTTGATCTCTTGTGTGTAGGTTACAAAAAGGAACTTGGAGCGAAGATTCAAACATTCGAGAAAGGGGTAAGCTCTCTCCAAGTATTGTGGTATTTCCCTCAATGTTTGGCTTTCTGGTTAGGTTAACAATTCTATTATATCACTCTTGAGTTTGAGAATAGAATTACTTTCTATCTATTGAGTTTTTGAGTTCTCTGTCGTTCAGGACGCCAGTGCGACCTGTAGACGACAATGCGTCGCACTGGCGTCCTAGTTTCGTGCTGACGTCTTCTAGTCTAGAGATCTCTCTTCTAGGACATAATACTTCTGATTCGGCTCTCTCAGGATCTCTGACCCTTTCTTCAGGGACACAATTATATCTTTGGTGCTTTATCATTTTGTTGTTTTTAGGTGTATAAGGGTAGTTCATTCCCTGGTGATCTCTCAAAAAAGGAGAGACCCGTGTGCAGCGAATCCCTCTTATATCACAAGGTTGGCCAACAGATTCATCTCAATTGGAATCTGTTGTGAGGCCAGTTGAAACTGGGTGAAGTGAAGTCAAGTGAAATTGATGCTCAGTGTGTGTGTGTGCAGTCTCAATTAAATCTGTGGTGGTCAGTGTCATGTTAATGCAGATTTGGATAAGTATCTGTTCCTGATTTGGATGAGCCTAGTTATAAATATTTTCATGTGGATATGGAGGTTGATTTCAAAGAAAAAATAGATTATCATTTTGAACCAGAATTACTCACTTTTGAACAAGATATGAATGTTGAAGATGTTGATATGTTATGTTCAGAAGATGTCAAAGTGATTAAGGATGAGGATAAGTTAGAGATTCTTGATTAAGGATGAGGATAAGTTAGAGATTCTATACCAGCACGTTGAGGCATAGTTAGAGTGTGTGCCAATGTATGAGTGTATTTCTTTACATACACTCAAAGATAGTTTGGATGATGTGCACAATCTTTTGATTAGTTCCTATGATTGTTTCACCTTTGACATGCAAACTAATAATCAGATTGAACTTGATAGTACCAGCCATGTGGCAGAATATGAGTGCCTTTTCTTTCAGCTGGATGAAGTTTTCTTATAGTGTGGTAATGGGAAAAAAATTGAAGACTATTTTTTTCAGCCTGACAATGTTTTAAATGATAAATATTATAAGTTTTTTCCACATGAAAATAAGTATTTTAAGAGTATGCCTGATTTTTAGATGCTTGGTAAGTCTGAATTTGTTGATAATGTTGTATATCATGGGTTGTTGGGAGATGCTAGCATTTTTAATCAGGCAGATTGCAGTGATATTTTTAGATTGGTTTCACTAAAATGTGATGAGAACTTTGTCTCTGATAGAGGTAAGAAGAGACCTATAGTTTTTGATGGCCTTGGGCCATCATATATGGTTTGACTTGTCAAACCAAGAGAAATTGGGGGAGGAGCTAATATTTTGACTCTATCGCCCAAGGAAGTAGGCACCTGGTCTACTTCTCCAGAGGATTTGAATTCTTGCTATGCCCATAAGGGGCATACATACCCAGAAAGAGCCACTAATGGCACTTTCAAATTTGCAAATTTTTTGGAGTGCCCATATTGAACCCTAAAAAGTTTTATTCCATCTCAAACCTCTATTACATCTAGATGTAGGGTTCTTATATGGGGGTTTAGGGTTTTATTCATTATAAATATTTGCAACATTTTGTTTGGTCGTTGACTGCATATTGCCCATTTCTGGTCATTTAAAAAAAAAACTTTTATTTCTATCAATGTTGTCAAGTGACTGGTCCCTCTCGCCTAGGTTTGAATTTCCCATCTCATAAGGTTAAGTAGGGGGCCATTTGGCCTTTACATCCTTTGCATTTCATGACTCAAAAGTTCTCAAGCCTATTATTCTCATGTCATCCTAGGGGATCCCCTTCATTAGAAAAAACTTAAATGCATGTGCTTAAGGTTTCCACTTAAGTCCCGATGGCCATCATACTATATCGCTCATCACTGATTTCTTTAGAAGTACTTATTTTGAATTGGTGATGAGCGATAAAATGATGTTTTCTTTGATATCGCTCATTGCAGATAGCTATCAGAGCTCCTAAATAGAATGCACGATGACCGATATTCCTTGAGGGATCGCTTATCACTAATGGCTTTTGAGCCTTCAAATTTGTAATAGCGATAAGCAATGCCCTAGTTTTTTGTTCTTATCACTCATCACAGATAGTCATAGGATGATAAATTTAGGATCAACGACAAGTGATATGATGAAATTTCCTTTACATTGTGTGATCGAGGATATGTTTTAAATGCTAAGTTGCACATTAGCGATACATGATACATATTTTAAACTTTGTAAATTCTCCCATTGCTAATTGCTTGCAAACTGTATGAGAATTAGCAATGAGCAACGACCTTATGTTTTATTGCTCATTGCAAATTCATTTCAAAGCTAAATTTCCAAATTAGTGATGATCTATGGTATTCTCCAAAAGATTTCTTTCACTAATATGATAAGATCTTGTGTGCGATGTCTTTTGTGCCATTGATTTTCATGCAGGCGTACGTGTCTAAATCTGATGCCTTCACTGCAGCTCCTGTCATTGATAGGAGCCTCGATGAAAAGTTCAAATTAGTGATGCACAATGGAAGGATGGATATGATCAAAGGAAAAGGCATGGAACCAAGGGCTGAGATTTCATTGTGGGGATGTTTACATCACTGATGAGGCCGATGAAGGATGAGATGCATTCATGATAGGAGATGACTATTGATGGAACAAGCAACATGGCAGGATAATGAGGATTTCGTATAAAGAAAAAAGGAAAGCAACGAAAGGACTAGAGAACCATTGATGTAGTTTTAAAACAGGATGATCCAATGAACTAAACATCATTACATCAATAATTTCATCTCTAGTTGCACCCTAAAATTTGGGGAATATCAGTGATGAGCGATGAAACGTATAAGGAAATATTCTCTCAAGAAAACAAACTAGTCTTATGTACTTCATCAATATTAATGAAAAAGCACAGATTAGGTTGGCGTTACATGCTAATTGTCAGATCACATATGATTTATCAAGATTAAAGAGGAACGTGGCAACATTTCAAATAACATCGTTGTTTTCTAGGAGCAAGTTTCTTATGGTTTAAAAACAATGCTCATGGCTACTTTAATGAAATTTTAATTGTTCTAAGATCAACAACCTAGATTCAAAGTTGAACTATTAAGTTATCAATTCACTCGTGCAAGGAGTTCCTAAATCATTAATTATGCATGCTACAATTGTCTATTTAATGTAGGTTGATCACTGTTCATTTTCACCATCTTTCCAGTCTGCAGTGTATGTAAGGAAAAGTGTGAAGAGGAGTGAGAGACTGTTTGTTTGTCTTGAGTTGAATATTCTTTCCCTGAGTAGGTTGGTTTCAAATTGGTTTCTTTGGTCTAGTTAGGAATTTCTATGATAGGTTGGTTACAATTGTCTGAGTTGTAAGTGTGTCTCCCTGTAGCTTTGTTTTAAATTGTTAAATTTTGTTTACTCTGGAAATGGGGAAAACTAGTGTGACAATTCAGCTTGTTACAAGGTCTAGCCAACTCAATGTATTTGAGTATCATGTGGACATAACTGTGCAGGAAGCCCAGGCTTCTCTTGAGGTTGTAAAGGGTAAAAGGAGGGCTGGAGGTCATAAGAAGAAATCAATTGTGCAGAGTACGTACAACTTGAGAAACATAACCCTTCAGGGAGAAGTGGTCAAGTTCAAAGGCAAGGAACTAGTTCAGCCAGTGAAGAAAGCTAGGAAAAAAGAGAAGTCATAGGGCCTACCTGGGCAAACACAATTCTCGTATTGTGCTTTCTGATACTCCTTTGGATGATGAAGGTGATATTGATTTAGAATATGGCCAGTACCTCCATTCTCTGGTGCCATATGGGAGCTCTGACGATGACGTGGTGATGATCCCTCCAATTTCATCGACGATAAGGAGCGGTCGAGCATTCTCTGGTGCCGACAACTCTGAATAGGGTCACCGCCTTTTTTTTTTTATGACACCATGGTCTTTGCATAGGAGGTATTAGTTTTCATGTGTCCATGGCTTGTCTTTTTCTCTGCCATGCTAATGTGGAAGTCCTCTGGCTGATATGATATGGAATATTTTTTGTTTCAACAATGAATGCGGTGATAGTGACCAATTGTATCCTACACATGTTTTTTCCTTTTTTCCTCCCCTATTCCCAAATGATTGCGTAAGAAACCGCCTGGGGAGTTCTTCGAGGAGTCTGTTGAAATTAGGTTTTTGAAATGAACTAAAATGGAAACAAAATTGTAATTTAGTTGGGTGTTTGTTGCTCCCTTCTTTATAAAGGGGATTTCATGGATGATGTTAAGAGAGTTCAGAATTTTGAGTCCAAAATAGGTCAAAGGTGGATGCTATGCTCTCAAAGCAAATATAATGTAAATAGATACTTTAGTAGACATAGCAGAGGAAAATCTAGGGTGAAAGTTATACTGTATGAAGATCTTAAATATGGTTTTATAAAGTAATATCAGAAATGAACAAGAATATTAGTTCTAAAATGTTGCTCTCCTATGTATTTTCTTCCAAGTTATGAATGAAGTTGTTAATTATGATTTCATTTGTCTTCTATCATTTGCACTGAATGAATGAGCGTGTTTTATGCTTTAGTTCAATGAGTTGATTAAATGTGAAAATAAGGCCATAAATTTGTAAGAAAGGGATATAGGATTAGGTAAGGAAGTGATATTTTGAAACACAGTGAGTTAGATGTTACAAAGTGGCATACTGATAGTCCATTAATTTCTTATGTTCAATCATAATTGTATTACCGGTTGATTGCAAGTAGTGACTCTGTTTCTCCCTTAGATAAGGCATTGATGGTTTTCTTAGTTTATCTCATAGCCAGTTGAGCTAGTAATTAATTTGGCCTATGATTCAAGATGAAGAAAAATTCATAACATATTCTAAATATCACTGCCCCAACTTTCAATATGTAAATGCATTCCCTGTAACAAATGGCACTTTCACCCGAGCTCTACCAAGACTTTGATGAAGTGGGTTTCTTGAGGAAATGCATCTGTGTGAGGAAATGCTCTTGATGACATTAGAGATATTATGAGCATGCATAGGATTACCCTCCTGGGTCTCATAGAGCCTAAAGAGAAGAAGTGAGGTACTAATTACTTTACTTATGTGTTGGCCAATCCTCAACCTTGTTGATGATTGAGTTATGGAAAATTCATAGGAAGGGACTGACATTAAGTTTTGTTCTTAAAAAATAACCAACAGGTTGGGCCACCAACTGTCTAAAGCTCTCTATAGCCTCTGGAGCTAGGATCATTTGTCCCCATTTGGAAACCTCTATGTCCAATCTCGTAAAAATTGCCCTATAGACATCGTCAGGTCTGTCCTGAACCTCCTCAAACTGCCTGGCTACCCTGTCTAGTAGATACCTCTCCATAATGTGGTTCTCTTGACCCTACATGTATCAGGTTTACCTGGAAAAATAGAGCCACTAAATATCATCAAACTATAGTGGCATCTGAAGCCATGGGTGCCAACGAAAAATTGTCATATCATCTATCACCTGTCTCCAATACGAGAGCCCAATCTATCCAGTGTGCTTGAGAGTAATGACACATCTATATCTCCAAATGATGGGATCATTTGGCTCCATGTCTGCCATCTGAACAATGGGCCAAAGGACAACAATGTTCTCCCATGCCCAAATATGTAGCAAAGTCACCCCTGCACTGATGGCTCTCCCATCGCAATAGAAAAAATCATGCACATCATGATACAAGGAGGCTAGCATCATGGGACCCCAAGCAAAATGTGTCCTCCTATGCAACATATGATGCCATGCCAAATCCCATCATAGGCTGAATCCTCTACTATGCCTATCTGGACCAAACCTGAAATGATGGTTGTGATGATCAATCTAAAGGTTAACACATGACCTCTGTATGACTCCAAGTCAATCTATGATGTCACCAATGCAATATGATCCATCTCAATGACCTCAAGGCAAGTGTTGAATATGACATCAGTTTTATAAATCACATGGTCTCTATGAATTGACAAATGTGGTATACACCATACATTCTCCAAAGTAACCGTTGTCTCACCTATCGGAAGGTGGAAGGATGAGGTCTCGATGTGCCATCTTTTGCACAGAGCCGTCATCATTTCTAGATGTGTCTAAATCAAAGGCGCATATGTGACATACCAGAGGTCAATCTCTCCTAGGTGCTCCTGGTGCAACTCTGATAAATCATCTAATCTCTCTAGCATGGTGGGCCTGTGCACCCTCGACATCAGTGGTTGAAAGACCTCCTACATCCACGAAGCGCGCATTGTTAGGAAATCATCAAAATTTGACTCAATTTGAAGCTTGCAGCTCAGAAATCACAATAGCGTCGTTATATTCAAATTTCAAATTGCAACACCTGATGCATTTAAAATTCCAAATCGAAACATGTGTCATTAGATAAGCTGGTGTCACGATTTAACTTTTGGCTTGCCCTAACTTTAATTTCTAAATCGGCAAGTACATTGCCAAATAAGTGTGTGTCGCCATTTAAAATTAGAAACCCTAATTTTAAATCGCAAATAACATCGCCATATAAATATGCATCGCTATATTTCATCTAAGTGTCGCTGATTTCAGCTTGGGCATCGCTATATAGTGATGCCACCAAAATTTAAACTTCAAAAAGTAATAAATGCATCAAAAATTCAAAATTCAAATCAAGTTTGGAGTTACATATCGGTGGTCCTGCGCTTGGAAGCCACTGGAACTCTTGAACTTGATCGAACATGTGCCTAGGAAGCTCTTGGAAAACCATTTCATCGGAGGGTCAGAGCTCAAATCACAAGAATTCCTTAAGGTGTGAATGCACAAATGAATTGAAAATGACCTTTCTTGGCCTATTTAAGCTAGAAAATTTGGGTTTTTTGGCCCTAATTTAACCTTGAAGATAGGGTTTATTATCATTTTCACCAATTTTTCCAATCTAGACCTAATTTTGCATCATTTTTTGCGTTTTTGGCATTATTCTTGCATTCCGAAGCCTTTTTCGACCCTTGGGGTAGCTTTTAACCTTTATCGAGAAATTAACCCAAAATTCAAAATTTCTGCCCAATTTCTCGAGGGTGCAGGGAGTCAGTTTTATCCTTTCATTAGGGCATCTAAAAAAAATTTATTTTTTATTTTTTTTAATTTAAGCAGTAGTTTTGATCTGAAAAGCATTATTCTTTGAACCGAAGCAGCAGGTACCTCGCTTCAAAGAGGGGCAAAATGTAGACACCAAAAAATGTCCTAATCAATATAATATACTTGAAACATATTTACTAACATCATTTCCTCTTTAACCCATCATCTTTTCACTTAATTGATTAAATAAGCCTAGCTATTTAATTAATTGCATCATTTTCATTTATTGGCCTAATCAATTTAATCAGGTTAATTCATCCCTTTTCGTGCTAACATTTCATCCTATTAAATTAAATAAATCAAAATATTTAATTTAATCTCCTAAGTCATCTTATTTAATTAAATAACCCTAAGTTATTTAATTAAACATCATTTCATTTCTCCCCCATTCATTAAATCATTTGATTTAATGAATGTCACTTTAATTCCTCTAAATCCCATAATTGCATGATTAAATCTTGTTTAATTAGCAATTAAACGAACTTTCCTCTAAACAAAGGGAATATTCCCATAGAATATTCCTTATCCCCTTTTTGGACAATTAAAACTTTGTTTTAATTTGTAAATTGCCTTTTTCCTCACCCAAAGGAATATTCTTATTCCTTCATCATTTGAACAAGGGATATTTTCACTTGGCTTCTTAAGCAAGTTTTAACCTTCATCTTGTTGAACAAGTCACCTTTGACCTGTGTGAGCAAGTCAAAAGTGTGTTTGTTTGAGGCAAGTGTGAACCCTTGATTAAATCCCATCATGCATTCTCATCCATGATGAGAATCCATGATCCATGCCTCTCATCTCCTTCATCTTGGACCGTTGACTAAAATTTTTGATCTCAACCCTATATTCCTCATTTGCTTTCCTATAAATAGGTCACTATTTGGAGACAAATGGATCCATCTTTCAATTGCAAAGTCATGATGTTGAATTCATTTGCATCCATACTCTCATATTTACTCACTTTTTAGCTTACTTTAGTTAGTTTTAAATGCATAATAGCTTAGAGCATCCATTAATGGCTTCCATGCATCCATCTTAGTTTGTTTATAAATTAGGGTTTTTCATCTTTTAGCATAGCTGTAGCTTAGATTAGCTTGGTAATATCATAATCAGTTCATTCTTAGCATAAAATCATGGTAACTTAGCTTGCATCATGTTCATTTTTAGCATAAACTAGGTTTTCATACATCAATCACAATGGTTTCATTAATTCTCTTCCATAGAATCGATTGAAATGGGCTCACTGATCATGGGATTGGAAGAGGGTCGTCATTTCACATCAACACAACACCAATTCCAAAACAAGATAAGTTTCAAATGGGTTAGGTTAGGAATTTAACT
>VDFB02054149.1:0-17324 GCA_007258455.2 Sequoia sempervirens | reverse complement strand
TGAGCTAAGGCATCAGCTGTGCAATTTTGAGCACGGGGAATCGATTGTATGTTGAATGCATCTAGGCCCTCCAGGAGGTCCCACACCCTATGTCTATAATTGGTGAGTCTCCGGTCATGGCATGAGTACAATTTCCTGATCTGCCTAACTACAAGTGCGGAATCCCCGAAGACTTGCAGCATTTTGACCTTTTTCTTCAAAGCCATAAGAAGGCCGAGGACAAGAGCCTCGTATTCTGCCACGTTATTGGTGCAATAAAACTGTAATCGATGGGCAGCAAGAAATGTCTTACCCGTCGGACTGATGAGTTCGATCCCCGCTCCAGCTCCTTGTCTTGATTTTGATCCATCGAACCGGAGCGTCCAGCACTCAGAGGATTCCTTATCCTCAGGTTCGATGGAGCCTCCCTTCGCTTTTGGCTGGACATCAGGCTTAGTGATCTTAGGAATGCTTTCCTGGTTGAGGCAACGACTAGCAGGTGATTCGAGCGGCGCCTCCTTGAGTGTTTCCATCGGAAGAGCAGCGGTTTTCTTAACCTGCTCGACTGCTGCTTGGCACAAGCAACAGTCAAACTCGGAGTGAGCAGCGTTGTGAACCCTACACCAATTCGGCAATAACAGGTCTTGAAAATTCATACTAGCTCCTAGGCTGAGCTGATCTCTTGCGCACTTTCCCATAAACTCTTGGAAGCCATCGAGCAATCCCCATTCGTCACTTTGAATCGGCTCGTCATCAGTTTCTGCCAACATTTCTTCATTTTGGGGCATTTGCTCGGAACCCGCCGAGGGGCTACATAATACCAGCAATACTTCATCTGTCCGTTCTTCTTGAAGCTCAAGCTCATTTTGGTAGGCGAAAGGGCGGTAATTCCCCAGGTCAGTCTCTGCGAACAGCACCTCGCTGAGATTATTGTATTCCGTGATCATATATTTCATCCGGGGTTCACGGTCAATACGAATCTGATTTGGTAGCCCCTTCCAAGGCAACCACATGTGAGATAGGTCGGTGGTGGTGTATCCGTTCAACGCCTTAGTAAACTCTCTCCCTAGAATGATTCCATAGGCATCAGGTATGTCTGCCACTTGGATATCCACAACTTGCTGTATCTGGGGGTTTGCAGTAATTTGCATGGGAATGCGGTTTATCTCACCCACAATGGTGATCTCTGTTTTGTCCAGCTGGGTGACTTTTCTCTTTGAGGGTGTGGGAGTGATGCCAAGAGCTTTGCACACGGCCAAGGGCATAACGTTGGCAGACGCGCCTGAATCGAGTAGGCAGTTGTGCAAGTTCTTCCCAAAGACCCTGATAGAAGTTAGGAACGGGGGAGTTTCCGGTCTCCCTTGGAGGATACCGACGGGTGTGTCCATTTGAGCTATTTGACCTTTGTTCCGGTCACTGCCTGTATCCTTGGTTTGTTTAAATTGCTGGTCCTTGGGAGGCTGCCTACTAGCCCTTTCTGGCTCCTTTTCAATGTATCTATTTGCTGATTGATTTGTAGGCGCATTATTCCTTCTTCTAGCATTTTCCTGTATTTCCTGTTCTTTCCTGGGCTCTTCAAAGGTTACCCTTTTGGCTGGAATTTCCTGAGCGGTGTTAGAGGACGGAGTCCCATTCAGGACCCTGAAGAAGGCGTGCCTCACGGCAGGAACCTTGAGCAATTCAAAGGCTGACAAATTGATTTTGACCTTCTTGAATTCTTCCGCCACATATTCACCCATTTGTTCGATTTCAGAGCTAAAGGCCTGGCCTATGGGAGAGCTAGGGGTTTGAATCTTTGTTTGCCCAGGCGGATTTTGGGGTTGGCTCTGGGGCTGACCTTGCGGTTGGTTTTGGGATTGGTTCCTGTTGAGATATTGGGCAGGTATGTGGGGTAACCCCAGATTATTGCTAGCATGAGGATCAGGCGGGGTGGCGAAGTTGTTCGGCGGGGTAGAAGTGGTGAAGGGTCCACCGGCTTGCCTATTCCTAAGGAAATAGGGACTAGACCGTTGATGGAACATGTGGACCTCATCCACAAATGGCTCTTCTTCATCCACCAGACCGTTATCTACTGAATCAAAAAGCTGAGCTAAGGTCGATTCGTTACTTACCTCTTGCGCTTTCTCATCCTCGACAGGGGTGGGCTCGGCTTCGGGTTCGTTGCGGTCCCCTCGCGGAAACGATGCCTGATTGACCACCAGACATGAGGAATCATAGGGCTCCGATGGGACAATGTCCCTGCAGTTGGCATTGTCGACAGCATTCTGCACCTCTACCTGGAAGATTTCAGCAGCTGTTTGAAACTCAGGACAGTCCAGCTCAGAGTGCCTGCTGGTTTTGTGAAGTCGGCACCATCCGGACAAAGCTGCCTCGGCCAGATACACACCACTGGATGTTCGGTCATTGCCCGCTGGTTGATCAAATGGCGTGGGGACACCACCGTTGTTGGGCCTAGTGTTCCATGTGCAGTTCTGCCTCTGAGAAGGTCTTCTTTCTGCATTTTGATTGGAGTTCTGCCCCCTCTCATAATTCTGCCTCGAGGAAGTGCCTGCTTCCCGGTTGTCTCTGTTGTCTCTATTGTCTCGAGACTCCCGACTGTCCCTGTTGAGATTGGCCTGAAAGTTACGTTGGGAGGCCTGCAGCTAATTATTCTGGTTCTTCAAATGCGTCATCTCTGTGGACATCTTCTTGATCATCTCGGTTAGCTCCTCTAGCTTATCCTTCTCGGCCGCACCTCCAGGGGACGGAGCTGGATTTTGGAGAAAAGAAGGCGTGGTCGCCGGCTGATTTTGGTAAGCTGGAGGAAAGTCCGGTCCTGACAAGTATAACGGCGCCTGGGGCTGTTGGGAGAATGCCTGCTGTTGCGAGGCTATTTGAGGATAGTTGTATTGCTGATGGGGCTACATATACGAAGTCGCTGGAGGCGCATAATTCAACGGCTGTCCAGGATGCGGCACCATAGGCAATTGTGGCACCTGGTTCATGAGAGGCGTTTGGTGAGCAAACGCTTGATTGAGCCCCTGAATTTGCATTGGGTGGGCGACGGGCCCCAAAGAGGGCAGCGAGCCGAAAATATTTTGCCCCAAGTCAGCACTTGCCACGACGGCCTCTGCATAGGCGGCCAACAGAGTAGCAGGCGGCGGGCGCATCCTTTTTACCAATGCCGAGGTAAGGTTGTCTAGGGCAGCATAGTAAACTGGTAGAGCAGCTGCATCATTATGGACATATGGGTCCTGAAGCCTCATGTGAGCCCGGTGGAAGCGATCATTAAATGAACTGATAGGATCGTTGATCTCCCTTCTAATGGACATGAACTGCTGATAAAGGTCGGCGGGATTGACAGGAATCTTGTACTTCTGTAGAAAGGCATTCTTCATCAGGGTCCACGAGGTGATCGATCCCTGCGGCAGATTGATGTACCAGTAGAAGGCCTCTTCTCTCAATGAATGCGGAAAGAGGCGACACGCCACGTCCTCGTGACCTACCTACATTTTGGTAATCGTCGTTTTGAATATCTTGATATGCTCTTCGGCTGTCCTTTGCATTTCGCGGGGATGAAATTTCGAACAAAAGCCCTCCGGATTCTTGGGCATGTCATTGTAAACAGCAAAGTGTATCGGTGACGGGTTATGCGCAAGCCAAGCCATGAGGGAAGGCGGAGGTGGAACTTGCTGCTGGAGAACAGGGATTTGGGGCTGTATTGGCAATACAACCATGATTTGAGGCTGCCCTTGAGCTATAGCTGCCTGGACTGTGCTTTGGGCTAAAAGGGCCGGGAGAGGAGCGAGCCCCTGGCTGCCGGAAGGAAGACCTGCAAATGCTGTTTGATATGGTTGGGCGGAAGATGAAGGCCAGCCAAGTGAAGGTGGAGGTGAAATGGAGGCAGATGGGAAGGAGGAAGAGGCGAAACTGCTTCCTTGCGCTCGTTTTGCCCTCGTGGGGGGCTGCAATTCCTCAAATTCTCCCTTGTTTGGTGCTAATCGTAGAATCCTTTGAAACCTTTCCGGGGAGAATGATCTGATCTGATCCAGCTTCGCTTTATCCTGCACCTTAGTATTCCAATCGTGGCCCTCCTTCTAGCGCCAGTTCTGTTGATGGTGTTTTTATGCACTTTTCAACACAGACAGTGCGTAGGTGCACTACCTCTCTTGAAAGACAATCTTCCACAATCGGATTGCAGAACACTATCCCAAGGTCTCTCGGATGTCAGGTCATGACAGTGCTTAGATACCTCAGTAGTTGATGTGATTTGCTGGAATCACACGGCGGCCTTACGGGAATACAAAGTGTGGATGTGAAACACAAAGTAGGATCTTCAAAAGGGGAGTTCTTAGCATGAAAGCATTCAGGTGTTGGCTGCAGGTTCAAATAGCAATCTCAAACTCCATCTAGTTGTTAGATTCAGCTTTATAAGGTATAATGAACCTTGGTGTTGTTCAATTCCTAAAGAAAGTGAAAAAGAGCGAAGGAGAAGAAAAGTTCCTAAGCCTAAAGCTTGCTGCGAACAGTGATAATGGAGTCCCTGCAATAGACAATTCCTTCAAACAATCTCCCACTTAACCAGGAATTTCACAATATCATGGGAGTTGTGCAATCTTCTAAGGGCTGCAGATTTGTATCCTTCATTCACCACATACATGTATGAATTAAAGATAAGTGTTTGAGGCAGCTTAAATCAGGTCCAGGCTAACTTTGCAAATCTGTCTACCTTCAGCAAACAGCAAAAAGTATGGACTAAGGAGTTATCAACAAAGCAGGAATTTTCATGAACAGCCAACAGCATTCCTAAGATTATCAAAGTAACATGAACAGCTAACTAAACAGCAAATAGATCCTAGTTAAACATATAAGGTTGGAGAAATGAATCAATTAACATGAGATAAAATAAGGAAATGTATCAAGTCAATGCTAGTTCTCATATATTTCAGCAGCATGTCTTTACAACAACTCAACTCTCACTTTGCAAATGAGGGGAGTCCTCTATTTATAGTGTTTCAAAAGTTAAATGAATAGCCAAGATTCATTACAATTGTGTGGCCAAGATTCATTACAAAATAGGGTTTCACCTACCCCCAAATAGATTTACAATTTTAAAACATATTCTGTCTTTTCCCTATTTTGTCATCTAGTGGATGACACTATTTGCATTTTCGTCCTGTAGCTGATTGCTGTTCCTTTGGCTGTAGCTACCTTTCTGGGAGGTCCTTTTCTTTGGCTGGGCTGTCTGGTTGCTCCTCGGAGGCTGCGTGATCAATCTGCTTGAGGATGACGGCCTGGAGCTTATCTATTTCGAGGATTTCGCACTTCAACGTCTGGTAGCTCCATTCTTTGGCGTTCTCTTCCAGCCGCTTCCAGTCTTCATCATACTTTGAGCTCTGATCTCTGAAAAGCTCTGATCTATCGAGGGCACAGGCAGCGAAACTTAGGAAGTCTGTCGTGATATCTCTGGCTGCCCCGTCCTTCATCCTCTCCTCAAAATAGGGCCCAACCTTCTCCGCATCTAACTGCACCGTGGGCATATCATGGCCCATTATCAGCTTCAGGTACTCGGTGCACTCTGCTCGGATTTCCTTGATCCACGCAATATCCGGATCAACCCTGCTCTGGATCTACTCCATTCTCTCTTTACGGTGGATGAGGTCCCTGCGCCATATGTCTATCAGCCAGTGATCCTCCTCCTTCAATTCTAGTTTCTCTTCCCATGAGCTTTCTGGCATTTGGAGGATGGCCTCAACCTTCGGGAAGGCAGAGTCATAGATCGCGGGGAAGTTGGTGCAGAGCTTCCTCGTGCCTTCCAAGGACTGAACCAGGTCCAGGAACTTGTTGGCTATTTGCACGGCCAAGCCGATCCCTATGTTTCCGACCTTCACAACCTGCTGGAACCAGTCCTCCGTGGTCTTCTCCAGGTTCTTCCTCCTTTCCAGCTTATCTATTTGTTCCTTGGAGAGCAGCTGTGGCGCGGCCGTAGAGGTAGTGGGGAGGTCGTCGATTGAAGACCATTGTTGGATGTAGTCAGTTAGGGCAGCAACCTGCGCCTTTAGTTCATCCTTGGTGATCTTATCCTGCTTAATCAGGTGCACTACCATAGCCACTGACTCCTCCAGATGTCCCACCTTCTGTTCCCTGGTGGTCGTCCCTAGGTCGATGGTGGCAATATTGTAGCTTACTCCGGTCTGGCCAACAGTTGGCGTTGTCACTTGTGCTGCTCGAGAGCCAGAAGCGTCCATGGTTACCCTGGAATGGACCTTAGGCTTCTTCTCCTTCTTTGGTGTGGCTAGAGATCGAGCCAAGATGGCCTCCAACCTCGACCTCGGATCGCTCAAGATAGAATTGGTCTTTTCGAGTTGTTTTTCTAGCCAGTCGGGCATGGCAGCCTTGTCCTTGGGCGTCTCGCGGCTGCCCTCACCCTTCTCTGTCATAGGCAAGACCTCGGTCTCCTTTTCCAGCTCTTCTTTTTCTTTGGCAGCGTCCCCTTCCTCATCGGAGTCCTCATAGAATATGAGGCTTTTGACGGGTGCCCTCGTGGTCAATAGCTGAGTGGGATCTTCCTCTCCCGCCACCCCTTCTTCCTTTTCTTCGACAGCCTCGGTTCCTGGGCTCTTCGCAACATGGACCTCGGCCTCAGTGACGGCTCGTTTGGGCTGCTCCTCCGGTGGCTGCCCCTCTTCACCCAGCTGCTGAGCCGACTCTTCCTCGATGTCCTCATCAAAAGTTTGGACAATCTCTTTATCTCCCGAGCCATCCCCTTCATCCCTGCCCTCGGAGGAGCCTGTCTCTTCCTCTTCATAAGCAACCTTGTCAATGGTTCTGCGATCGTGCTCAGGTTGCTCGTAATAGTCGTCGGCCTCCTCCTCCATAGGCTTTGAAGCCTCTCGCTCTTGCTCCTCCAACTCTTTTGAAATCTGCATGGTGGCCTCCATGGCTGGGGGCCCTGTTGGCGGTTGTGAAGGCTGGGATGTTGCGAGTGCTTGGGCCAAGGCTGCTTGGAGAGCAGGATCCATTAAAAGTTGCGAGAGCTCGGGGGGAAGATTTTGCAGGTGCCGGGTAATGGCCTCGGGCACGCTAGAAAGGGGAATAGGCGATGGTATTGTTGCCAGAGGTAGCGAGGTGATGGGGGACATGGCAGCAGCAGAGGAAGGGGAAGTGGTCATGCTGGAGGAGGAATCAATATTGATTACGGATCCGGCTGGAGGTGAAGAGGCGAGGTGAACGGAAATGTCCACCGCTTGTGGAGATGAGGCAATGGTGGCCTGAGAAGTGGGCAGCGCACCAGCCGGGGGAGGAAGGAGCAAAGGAGGCTGTGCCTTGGTTGTGATTAATGTCCTTTTGAGCTTCTTGGGAGATGAGCCTCCCGTATCCTTTGTTGTTTGTTCTTTGGGGCCCCCGGACTGCGCTGTTTCTGCTTCTTTCCTCTTCTGGGACCTGGTGATGGGGGAAGACTTGGAAGTCTCACCGGCTGATGGGGAGGCAGCAACGTCTTCCGTGGCGCTTGGCCCGCTTTTGAGTGCCTCATATGTAAGAGTTACCCCCTGTTGCTTTAGTTGTTCCACTTGCCCATCAACCCACTCCTTGGTGCGAGCTATGATAGGCTGGGTGACGGTATCCAGGTCCTCGACCTCCTGCTCATCCCAGTCGATGGAGGGGATTGCCAGGTCGGCAACCGCAGGGTACCTCAGGTGCACCAGGGTGGATTCATCTTCCTCAAGCTGGTCTGGCACCAGAAATAGCTGTACTCTTCTCAAGAACTGCACCGTCATCCGCATATAATGTCTCTGGCGGACCTCCTTATCATCTTTACAATCTGCCCAGAAATCCTCAACATGGTACAGGTGGGCGTATGCCGGCCCTAGCGCCTTCCTGACGTGGCCGTGGGGATCCATTCGTGGGCGAGCCATGTACCACTCAAGGTTATACTCCTTGAGTTCCTTTTCTGAGTTACCAGCGCATTGAGATGTTTGCAACCGATACTGGCCCTGGCCTAGGATCATGGGATAAGGGATCCCCGCTACGTGCTTCTGGCTGAAGACCGCCTGAATATGTTGGAGCTGCCGGGAAAGCTCCAGGAGGATGATTCGGTCATTTGGGTACCTCGGCAGTTTGTTTGGTCGTTCTGTGAACCCTTGGGCACGGATGTATGTGAATTTAGGGAACTGAATGTACAGGAAGGCATACTACTTCAGGAGTGCCCTGGCGCTGTGAGATACCCTTCTCTCGAAGTCCCCGGCTATCAGTCTGATAATATGGCCTATGAAGGCATCATTGATCCGGCGGTACTCCTTTTTAAAGTAGCGGTATTGTAGCTGAGGGTATTGGTCAAAAGGCTTGAGTCCTCGCTTATGCTCTCCATCCGGTGCCCTGAAGAGTCCACTATATTGCCTCTTATCCGCTAATGAGTACACCAGGTACGAGGTCATATAGAATTTTTTGCTCTTCTTGACATTCATAAACTGCTCGTGGAAGCAGTTGCTGATGATGCTTCCCCAATCAAATGAAGTCTTGGTTTTAACGTCCTCATTCCCTCGGACGATCTGTTCAATATAATAAGCCATCCATTCCTGGAAGAAGGCGGCTGTCGGGAGGCCCATGACCCTGCTCAGCATGGTCACCAGGTCGTGATAGTCTTCATGAAAGTCGCTGCGGAAAAGCTCCTGAGGAACTTTTGCGGTGCTGCCCCGTTTCTCCTTGAGCCAGTAGACGTTGATTGACTTCTTGCAGCCCAACGGATTGGCGTCCCATGCTGCCTGGCACTGCTCCATCGTGGGGATCTGCATGTGTGGGAATGTGGGAATGTGGAAGGTTCTTGCAATTCCCTCCGGAGACATGTCTGCGAGGATATTCCCCTCTTTGTCTACTATGGTTCTGGTGTCTGTTTGGTAGGCTTCTCGGCAAGCCATTACCAACTCTGGTGCTATTAGAGACGGAGGAAAGCCAGCAGCCTTTGCGATTCCACTTTGGCGTATCATCCGGGCATTCTTAGTCTTAGGGTCGACCTTGACCCTCTGGGTGAACTCATCTATGTCCACCTGACCTATGTTGGTGTCTGAGATCTCTTTCTAGTCAGTTGAGACTTTTGACTGGAGCGGTTCACCCTGGAATTGGAATTTCATCTGGTCTTTGTCTTCTTTCCCACGGATGGCCCTTCCAGGTTTCTTACCCTTGTCCTTTTCGGTAGAGGCCCCTGAAGTTCCTGCGGCCCATTCCATATATCCTACAGGCAAAGGGCGAAGTCAGCATCACAGAACACCAAAAAATGTTAACGTTAGTCCGTATCGAGTATATTATCTAAACAATCATATAAATACATCATAAATTTAACCCTTAAGTGATATCTGTATCATATCAGAGCATTTAACCAATCCGGGCCCGGAGGGCCGGACTTCCCTGGTAGGAATGCTGTCAGGAAGGGAAAACACGAATGGAAGCTCCCAGAGACATCCGCTGGCCACATGTTCCTGTTCCAAGGGGTGCATGATGAAGAATGGCTCAATTTAGGATGTGGGTCGAAGTTAGATTTTCAATTTGGATTGATCTGGATCGATTTGAAGGGCTCCGGAGGTTTCAGGCCGGAAGGCAGCCGGGCAAAGGCAGCAGGCGGCGGCGGACACCGGACGGAAGTCCGGAGGTGGAAGTCCGGATTTCGGATCCCGGGAGGCAAAAAGGATGGCCGCATTACGTTTAACCTACCAGTTTTATACCGGACGGCATTGAGGTCACCGGGACTCGGAGGCGGGGAGGATGCTCGTCGATGGCCGCCGTGCAAGTTTTGATCGTTTCAAACGGCGGCGGCGAAGAGGGAGCTGGGATTCGGAGGACGGGCCGACGCGCCCCGACGGCAGCCGTCTGAGGTTTGAAGTTGCGATAACGGTGGCGGCGAAAGGGACGACGGGGCCCGGGGTTAGGAAGGCAGGTCAGGACGGCCGCGCTTAGGATTTCAACTGCGGATCTCGAAAGCAAATAAGCAAAGGCCCGGAGACCGAACTTAAGGCGCTGATCCGCTGGCGGTGGCCATTGCAGAAAAAAACGGTTCAGGCGCACGGGCGCTGAGCCCGCTGAGGTTGTGGTTCCACCGAGCACCGGCGAATATTACCTGAAGTTCTGGTCTACCGACTCACGGGTTCATGGGTCCCGGGGACGGAAAACCCGAGAGTCGGTCATCAGCTTGGGTGGCAGCCCGGGATGGGAAACCCGGAGGCCCGGGTCCGGAAGGGCCGACCTCCGCCGGACGGGTTCGAGGCCAGGATCCAGACGGCGACGGAGGGTCCCGGGCCCGGAGGCGATCTTCGCCCTGTGCTAAGAACACCCGCGACACGGGTAAGTTCCGGGAGGCGAAAAAAGGCGATTCCGACGGGCCGCGGAAAATTCAAGGACATGGGTTTGGGCCGCAACGGAGAGGGTGTTCGTTCTATGCAATTTAAATTTCTTATTCAATTCGCTTAAACCCTCAAAATGATCAAAATAACGGGAGAGCGAACGAGGATGGCCTACCTCCAACTCGCTGAGCGGGACGATGATCAGATGCACTGGCAGAGTTGTCGGAACGACGCCGGGGTCTACGATCGTGATGGTGAAGTTTGCAGTGGGCTCCAATTCGGCTGCCGCTCCAATTCGTTCAATTCGCAAAGTTAAAATACTTTAGCGGACCCCGGTTTATATACCACACTGCTCATTAATGGCGCATTGAATGCCTCGTACAATCCCGCGAGAAGTTGGTGAGATTCAAATTTTGAGTCGGCGGCGGCAACGAGGGTCTCGGGATCCGGCGGGCGGGTATCTGCGACACAACGGCCGCCATATAAATTTAGCGACCTCGGACAGCGGCGGCGACGGAGAGACCGGGTCCCGGATGGCGTGATGCAGCGAAAAGTTTGCCGCCATGGCATTTTGCATTTTGAACAAACGGCGGCGGCGACAGGGATCACGGGGCCCGGAAGGCGGGACGACGCGCCCCGACAGCCGCCGCGTGAAATCCTGGGGACTTCAGACGGCAGCGGCAATTACGGGAAGGAAGTCCGAAGGTGGACTTCCGGCTCCCGGGGCCCGAAGGGGCAGATGCCTGCCGGGAAATCCCAAAGAATGACGAATTGGCAAACAGCTAGGCGGGCTCCAGGGGGGGCGGAAAGACGCCCGGGAAACGCCGCCAGGGCGGAAAATGCAGCAGGGAAACCCGAAAGGGGAACCCCGGAGGACCGGGCCTGAAGGCTCCCAGGGCCGCCCCAGAGCCCAAAAGGCCCAAGGCACCCACAAGCCCCCGGAGGGCAGAAAAACAAAAGGGAAACCACGGCCGATGTTAGAACGAAACCTTTTAGGGCAAGATCGGCCAGACAGGACGTCAAAAAAGAGGGGCACGCAAAACGAGGCGGCCCCAAAAGACCCGACATGGCAAAAGAAAAGAGGGTCCCCATTCCGAACGGGGCGTGTGTGCTGAGGGCACAACAATGGGAAAGTCTCTAAGTACACAATTGAACTATCTAGGATGGTTGGAGAGAAAGAGGGTGGATTTTTGGAGGTTGTGATAGGAAATGAAGATCTTCAATGCCATGTATAGGGAGGTCCAGCCACATGATGAAAAGTTTGATGAAATTTATGGGAAAGATGCAGACACCAAGTATAGTAATCTTGAGACCAACCAAGAGATTGAATAGGGAGAGATTTCACTCTACACTTCCCAACCTCAAGAGCTCAATAAAGGAAAGGGGTCGAAATGGAAGGACTTATAGGTCACACTCTCTGTCAGCGCCAAAGAAAAGGGAAAGAGGACCCAACAATCCCAAAAGAGGTTTGTTGTGGCTACAAAATGCCAAGTTTCAATAGGATTGGTCACCAAGGGATCTGAATCTATAGGTTCCACTCATACAAAAAGGAAACAATTCTAGTAGCTAGGTGGATCCAATGCACTAGCTAGAGGAGAGGAAGAATTAGAGTCCGCTCTACTAAGATATTTGGCTTTTGTGGCCCAAGTAAGTTTTTCTCCCCCTCTTCTTTCTGCCTTTGCATCTTTGGTCGTTCCTCCACCCTTGTCTCTAGAGAAGAGTCCTCCATCCACAGATTTTGATGTTTTCATTCTAAATGAACCCTAAAAAATATTCAGCAATGATCCCCACGAGGTAACCTCGTGTGTTGAGTGAGCATCATCTGCATTAGCCATGATTGATTCTTTAATCGCCCTGTCAAGGGCCCCCACTTAGAAATCTAAAGCATCCATGTTGGAAATTTCACTAAATCCTTCTACTTTTGGGAAAATGTCACTTTTTTGACTCACTTCCCCTTTCACTTTGATGGGTGTTCCCCCTTTACAGTCCCTCTATGTTATCCCATTGTTTTCTATGATTACACTCCCCTTCACCTCTTTCCAGTCCCATATAGACAAGGCTTCTCATTCTATCACACTATTCAGTCTCCCTCCAGGTACTTCCATTACTACACAAAGCATTGACACCCCATAGATTCTATGAGGTTATTTTGATGCAAAAAAGCTGGCCTGAAAGGCTAGAAAATAGAAACCATAGATAAAAAAAAATTAGTAGAACCAACTACTAAGAAGATTGAGGCTTGTTTCAATGAAGAGTGGAATTCCCTATTGATTGCTACCATGAAGTTGCTAGTATCCAAGCCAGAGGGAGAAATGTAGATGGAAGATTATGACATAAAATCTATGGGCCTAGATCTAAGTGAAACTCACCCACATGACAAGGTGGTTCTGGCTAAGGCCACCAAGAAAGTGGTCTATACTAATTATGAGAAGCTAGATAAGAAATTAAAGAAGCATGAAGCTGGGCTGGTAAATGTAAAGGACACTATGAATAGGCTATAGATAGAAAGGTGGAAATGGATCGTGTAAGGTAAATACAAGATCAGTAAGGAGAAGCAGCTAAGTTTCTCAAGGAGGCCCAAAATCAATAGGGTCAGCTTTAGGCCGAGGCAGAAAAGTTAAGGGTTGAGCTTTCTGCTAAATGTCAAACAAATACAAAATGTTGCATCTAGGAAAACATGCAAGAAGAATTGGATAGTGTCCAATCTCAAGCTTCTGACAATCTAAGAAAGGCCCAAGCAGAAATAGAGAGGGAAAAGCAAGAAAAGTAGGAGATCAAGTCCATTCTATAGACTCACGACCAAGAGGTCTGAAGGTTGAAGTTTGAACTAAAAAACACCCTCTAGGAGAAGAACTAGATGGAGGAGAGTATGAAGGCAAGGGAATCTCGATTCCATTAGGAGTTGGTTATTGTGCAAGGATCTGAGATCCTCTTGAATTTGAAAAGATTGATATCCACACATTGGGAAAGCATCATAGTTACAGTTGTTGCTCTAAAGCCAGTCTTGCAGTTTCTAAGGGATGCTTAGGAATTAGACAAGAAGGTTGGCCCAGTGGCTGACCAAACTCTGCAAATTTATGCTCCTAAGGTTGGAGAATTAGAAAACTTGATTTCTAGGTTATGAAAAGAAATAATTGAAGAAGCTTTAAGAGGCACATAAATTTTGGATTAGAGGGTCACCTCAAGGAAAGAAAGTGAATTTTTCAATTGCTATAAGGTCACAACAAAAAGAAAAGAATTTCAAGCAGTGTTGAATAGAAAGGTCAATGAGATTGAAAAGGATTTCAATGTTCTGATTGATTTCAGACTGCCTACCCTTTTTTCACTACATGGAGGAATGATATCAATCAAGTAGATAATAGATGCAATATGACACAAGGTATAGATTTTTACATAACTCCCAAGCATAAGCCCATCGCCCACTGTTGAAGAAATCTAGGAGATTCTTCCCCTTTCTTGAATCTATTACCATATTGGGGTTGTTTCATATAGATGGGGAGGTGTTTCTTTTAAAGAATTTTTTAAGTTGGATCAAGCATATGAGATTCTCCACACTGTCATCTAGCTCACTAATTTTGATTTGGAAGTACAACACTCCACCTTCCTCAAACTCCAAGAGTTTCCAGAGCTTTAGGTTCACACCTCTGCAAGTGAAGGCCCCTATGAGTTGCTAGAACTGTAAAGAATTTGTTTCTTTTTAATCTTTTTGGTTTTTGACTTTTACCTTTTTCAACTTTGGGAGAATTCCACACTTAATGAAGAGAAGACTGCTCCAAAAGGCACACAATGTGCCACATGGTGGCTGCGTGGCTTTTGTATATCACTTTCCTTTTGGGCATGAACCACACGTGTATTTTTGGCAGGGATTTTCTTTAAAGCCATTCTCATAAATTTGAGATTGCTTTCCCACTCAACATGCCATCTATTTGTTTAAGCAGTTTTTATTTTGTGGAATTATCTCTTCAGGAAAAGTTTATCAGAATGCAGTGGGTGTCTTGTCTTTAGGGTGGCACTTTCAGGTCAGTTCCATCAATCTATATGAATGATCAATCAGATTTTTGCAAGCTATGTTAGAATCTGATTTTTCTTATTACAATATTTCCTAAATATCCAAGCCATTAATAAACCAGTTGGAACATAATGAGAAAATATTGTTGGAATCTGATAAAGAAATAAGATGAGATCATAGGCTATTAGGTGCAGGCACTTGGCAATTTCTACTTTTGGAATGTTGGTGGTGGTGTTATCTTCTTCCAATTAAAAATAGGGGTTGGTAGCATAAGTAAAAGAATTTTTTTTAGTTAGAAAAAAGTTACTTTGAAAACCTTTTCGAAGCAGATAGATCTAGTAGGGAGTTTTTATGTTTTCAGAAGTAGAATTTTTTACAGAATACTGCTATTCTCTGGCATGTTATATTTTAACTCAAACTATCATTAGATTGGCATTCGACCTTTTTTTTTTAGTTCATTTAATATTGAAGTTCAATCTATTTAGAAGAAATCTTTGAAACTGTGCAAGTTAAGGCCTTTGCCAAATTTCTTCTTTATATTTTCATTCATGATTAAAAACATTGTGTTAAGCTAATTTTAATAGTTCAGGTAGCTAATTTGTATGTTGTTAAGCTTCTATATTGAATGATAACTTTTAGAAATTGAATTATGTCTATTGAAGTTTTCCATTTTTTGTAAAGGTTATAATTTTTTGTATTATGTCGTAAAGGGAGAAAGGGCTTCTATAATTTTCTAGACTTTTCTATTAACTTGTAGAGTTTTCTTATGTCTGATCAAACCTTAATGGGTGCTTCCCGTGGGGAGATTTGAAAGACTACACTATGCTTTTACTTAGCCTTTGTTGCTTGTTCTCTTCCCAACAATGAAGGGTCTATGGGATTTTGTGTCAATTATATCATTCATAGGAAATAATTTGAGGTTTTCAATGTTGTAAAAGATTTGGAAAATCACCAATTTCATGTTTTATTCACATTTCTTTCTACCTTTTTCTCCCAACATAAAGAAGATTTGGATTTCTATAAAAATCCTAGAGGTTTTTTAGTGATTCACAAATTGGTCCCCCACTTGCTAAATTTACTATAAGATTGTCAGAGAGGCTCAAGGTTTGTTGATCAACACTTATCCAAGAGGTTTACACTACACACATTAAGGGTCAAGCCATTATCAAAAAGGTTTCTCTTTATCCTAATCTTATTAACAAGGGCTATTATCATGAAGACTTCATGTTGTTTTTGAACTTCCAAGGAAGGTAACTCCCTTTGGTGAAAAATAATGTCTATATTAACCATATTCATTCCTTGAACTAGGGATTCTAGTTCATTTGGATTTTATTAGGAGGAACCACAACTTGTTGTAAGGATGTTTGAAGAATACTATTGTAGTTAGGTGAGGCTTTAATAAGATTCCATAAGGATATCTTACTAGGAGTATTCTTAAGTTGTTCAACAAGATCATGATCCTTTCCATTATGTGAAGGCAAGCGAGGAGCACTAGGAAAGATAGGTTGAGTTAATGGTAATGAAATGGGAGTGGTTTTTTGTTGTCTATTATTCCTTGTATTGTGTGTGTGAGCAATGGTATTGTAACTCGGTTGTTGTAAAGCAATCTTACTATCAAGTTTCCTTGTAAAGTTCAAGATATCTCCTGGAGCTAATGGTTTCTTTTTAGGTAGTTCTAAGACAAGCACAAGCTTGTTTCAAACTTGAGGTTGGTGTGAGGGTGAATAAAGGATAAGTTGAGGTTTGATTAAGTTAAAATCTCTTTAAACCTTAGTGGATGATCCTTGTGAGATGAAATCCTCAAGCACCTGATCTAACATGTCAAGGTCATCACTACTAAAGGGATTGAAGGTTATGCTAACTTGGAAAAAGAGATTTGAAATGGTCAAATGACTATGATTTTTATTAAAATTATGTGTTGTGCACCTTGCATAATAATTATAATGTTTAATTTATTATTATGTGTGTGGTGCACCTAGGGGTACCTAGATGGACATGCATCACTGGGAGTTATAATGTTGGGGCCTCTTTATGTTGTATGTAACTTTGGGACATAATTGTAAAATGTAATTATTTAATATTGGGGAATAATAAAATATAATAAAGTACCCAATATTAAATGTGGGGTCACATTATATTGTAAGTTCATGGTTTTGGACACATGGCTTATGTAATATCACTTGGTGGTATTGTGGGAGCTTGTTTCTATAAATGAAACCAGAAGGGTAGTTGTCTAGGGTTGGAGAGTTTGTTATAGGTTAGCAGGTTGAGCTTGTGCATGTGTGAGGGTTTGAAGCATGGCATGGCATGTGTGGATTCATGCTTGGTCACATGGAATGCACGGATAGCTTGTGCTTCAGAAGTGTTCATGGAGTCTTTGAAGATGTATTGTAATGGTTTTTCATTATTGAATAATACGTGGAGTGTGGTTGTTTTTGGAGGCTAGGATTTTCACTCTTGAGGGTTTTCCTAGGGTATAGCTTGTGTCATATTTCATGGGTATGTTGTCTATTCTCTTGCATGTTGATATTGAGTATTTATTTACATGTTTTTAGATTTGGGTTATGTGGAAATTGTCACTATATGGCTGCAAGTTTTCCTTACAAGTGGTGTGAAAACTATGGTTGTGGATTGGATAACCCTAGGTTGCATGAGAAAATGATACACAATGGAAAGATATGAGGGTTTTGTAGGTGTTTTGTTGCAGATTTGAGGGTTTTGGGTTTGTTGGTATGATGGGTTGTTTACAGATTTAGGGTGATAAATTTTGGAAAAATAGGGCTTCTTGTTTGTGCATTCAAATGGGGGTTTTGTGGGGGGAAATTTACAAATGACCTCCTGGGACAAAATGGACCTCGTGGTTAGATTCGGGTTGGACGAGAGATGAATTTGATTTATAATTTTCCCTATTTTCGTTACTAGAAAAATTACAATTTTTTTTGTAAAAAGCCCTATTTGTAGGTTGTATAGACGTCATTCTTCATAAATTAAAAATTAAAAATTAAAAAAAATCTAAAAAAAAATTA